>CAJGYM010000182.1:0-91108 GCA_904845305.1 Caenorhabditis auriculariae | reverse complement strand
TCTCAAATGATTCCTCGAACTTTCTTCTCAGAAAGGCGTCATTTTAACACCACGATAAATCCATTTTATAAATAATCTTTTTTTAATCTTTTTTTAAATTTACCGTAGTCAAGATAATTCACATTTCAAGGAAAAAAATATTTTGCATAATTCAGAAAAAAACAGGAAATTCATGAATTTTATCATATTATATCGTATAAAATGCGGTTTTAGCCAAAAAATCTTTTACTTCGAAATCTTATTTTTAAAGCATCATAGCCTTAACACCTTTCAGATTATATCAGTACGAAAAATTTGAATTATTCCCATCTGTAGATCAAATATTTCAAAAAATACAGGCTTCAAATTGAGAGCAAATTTTCAACGCTGCCCCAGTTCTCATCACAGTGGATTTCTTCCTTTTCTCATCTTTTTTTTTTCAACAAGAAGTCACGACACCTTTGTTTGACTTTTGCTGAAGGAGAAAAGGCCGAGAAGCCGTGTTTCTTTCATTTCTCATGTTTTTCTTGCTTCTTTGCTCTATTTTTCGTTGTGAGTAGGAAACCTTTCATGAAGTTCATCACATCCGATTTCTACACTGAGGAAAACTACGCGCAGAGTGACTTATTTTCAAGAAAAACAGAGAGGAAAATAATTTGTTTTGACCTTCACCTTAGTTCCGCAGAGTTTCAGTTAATAACCTTCTCAACCGTGATTAAACTTAAATTTCATTCAAATAATATTTTTTTTCTCCAAAAATAACCTTTTAAAAATTATAGACACCTTTTAGTTTAAAATTCTTAGTCATCATTTTTTGGTTCATCAACAAAAAATAACGAACGAGAAGTAAAATGTTATTTAATCAAGAAAACCTCAACTTAACCTAATAACTGCCGAAAGACGTCACTGCCTTACTAATTGACAGATAAACTGCTTATTATCGAAATTAATGACGTTTTTTTATGGAAGCAAAGGCTATCTGAGATTTTTGTTAAGGAAGTGAAATGGAAGGTATCAAGGAAAAACGAATTTCCCTTTTTTCGGCTGCTCTTTTTGCAAAGTCCTCTAAAGCTAGATTAAAATAATTTTGTATGATTTATTTCTTTCAAGCTTCTTAACTCATACACGAAAGTTCTAATAAAAAAACTTTTCTTTCTAGTTATTTTACCGCTTGACGTAACATCTGAAAGAAAAGGGAACTTTTAGGAGATTGAATGAGAATTTTCCAGAAAAGTGATAGCCTAATTGGACAGGATCCTATGTCATTTATCACACAATAAATATACCACTCAAATTTGTTTTCAATTTTTCAAATGTAGTTCCCGAAATTTTTGAAAGAAACCGCTTTTTTCCAAGAAACCGGCTTCAGGCCGTGTTCAAAGTAGTTTCGCGGTTTTTTTTAAAGGCACTTCGCGAGATAGGTTGAGATCTTATTGCGGAAGTCATTTAAAGTAATGGGTCTTACAACGAAATACCGCAATAAGTAACTTTTTACGGGTACTTTCACACGCCATTTTGATTTTTTAGTGGAAAATGTCTAAATAAACATTTTAAGAATCACTAACCGTAAGTGAACAAATTTGTTCAGTTTTCCATAAATTGCTAGTAAGCTCGTAAAGAAATCAATAAAAAAATTAAGTATACTAGCAATTTATGGAAAAACTGAACAAATTTTGTTCAATTAGGGATTCTTAAAAATGCAAAAGAAATCAATAAAACTTAAGTATTTATAGCAACTTCGATCCTTTTTTTCGAAAAAAACTATAGTGAAGTTTTCAATATTTTATCTACCAAAAACAAGTTGAAAAAAAGAAAGTTAACCTTTTTTTCAAACCTAATGAAGAGTTGTTCATCTAAGAGAAGACGTTGAAAGCTAATCCGATAGGAAACGTCTCGGAAATAGAGCCTCGAGTGATTGCGTGCGAAAGGGTGGGATAAGATGGAGAAGAAGAAGAAAAATGCGGCAACGGCATAATCCGCCAGCCATTTATCCAATTTCTTCGCTTCGTTCAGTCGCCAGCCATGTTCTGTCACTTCAACGAACGGAATCAAGCACCTCGTGTCAGTTAACCATTCTTCTGACTTTTCAAAGTTTCTCTGAGCTTGTAGTTGGTTGAGCCGGGCCCGAATTGCTCAAAAAAGTTCCTAAGTTTTGATATAGTTCTTTACTCATCTGATTTTCAAAGCTCACCAGTTTCGTTCAGTCAAATCTCAGTATTCGAGAATTGAGATTTCAAGATAAAAATATTTATCGGTACGACTTCTTCAAAATCCCCCATCTAACCTGAAATTCTGACATTTTTTCTCAACTATTCTTCAATAAATTTTTTTGGAGCACCGTATATGTGTCAAAAATGAGAAACGCAAAGAAAAAAAAAACGAGATTTGAGAGGCCCCAAACTCGATTTGCGACCTTCTTGAAGAGATTCGCGAATAACGTCACTCGGAGCTTTCTTATCCGTCTTTCTTTTTTATTATTTTTTCTTTTTCTAGCGTTCCTTCTGAGATTCTCATATAACTTGTCACCCGCTTAAAATATTGGTGTTTTGAAATAATTTTGAACGACTTTAGAAAAAAATCTTGATGCTGTTGATATTTTAAAATGAAAAAAAGAAAATACTTGAAATGGAGGGTAAAAGATTTTAGAAGTTACAATGTTCTACAAAGTGAGCGAACATATCCGGAACGTTTCATATAATAAATTTCGTCAGTTTGAATATAAGTTTTCATTTTAGCTGTAGGAAAATTTTTTTCTCTGCTCCAGTTTTTTTTCATATTTTAAACAGAAAATGAGCGAAAAACTACTTTCCCTGAAACTATCTGTCCTTTTGAGAGGATGAGGAAGCCCTACTATAGTAGAAAATCGAAACTAATTGAAATCGAACAAGAAATCGAACATCAGAGCTCTTCCTAAGGCTCGAAGTTCATTTTCCAGATAAGAGCCCTGCCAGTTCCGATTTCAAGTTCCTGACTCTTTTAGACGCAACTTGGGAAGTGAAAATAGAACCATGAAATGATGACAGCAAAAGTAAGGCTGCCACAGTAATCCTTCAATAATCCAGTGCTGTGGAGTTTCTTGATCTCTCTATTTTCAGAGAACCGAAGACGGGACGGCTCAAATGGAGAGAAGAGTCGCTTTCCGACCGACCGGCAATGATGAAGCTGGTTGAGAAAACTTTTTGAACTTCATTTTCAAAAAAGGAATTTCAGGATCTTCGGAATGCTATGTACGAATGAACATTGGGGGAAAGACTTACTGTATCCGAAGCGAATTGTACACATCGGATCGAACTTTGATGCATGAAATTGTGGAGGCAACACATGAGAAAAGGTTGAGAAACTAGTCGGAATTATTCACCATTTGCCCTAACTAGCAAAACCATGTAGTTAAGCAGTAGAAAAACCATGTAATTAAAGGCATAGGGGCAGTAAAAAACGGTGTTTCAGTTCAAAGCAGTACTTTGTAGAGATTTTCTTTGCGAATCGAACGGTGAACTAAAAAACTTACCGAACTTCCTAGTTTTGTAGAAAAAATAATTCAAAGTCGGAGAGAGGAAAGTTTGAGTTCCCGCAAAAAGGGCGCTTTGCAGTAAAGTTACTCTATGGACAACACGCTTCACTATCTTCCGGATTTTCGCTTTTTTCTTCGTTTCTTTCAATCTTCAATTTTTTCTGTTGTCACCAAAGTTCTTTTCGTCACAAAAGCTTTCTATTCATGTATAATTTGCAAACTTTGATTGCAAAAAAGCTTTTCTGGTGAAAAATGATGATTTTACACAGGTTTCGATGGGGATAGCAATATTTTGTGTTTTCTTTATTATCGGTGTGTGTTTTTTGTTTTCTTAATCAATTTTTCAGAAAAGAAACCCTTAATTTGAAGCAGATATCCGGTTATTTCTCACAAAATGCGAGTCTAATGAGACGTCCGCAACATCGCGTGCACGGCTACTGTAAACATTTGTCCGTAGGCCGATCCAAAGCTTTTTTCAAAATTAAAGGCGGGAAAGTAAAATCGCGTTTTTCTTCTAAAGTTGTCACACCTGTAATTTTTTTGAGTACACCATTCGATTCGCAAAGAAAAACTAAATAAAATACTGCTTTCACCTGGAACCCCATTTTTTACTGCCCATATGCCTTTAAGCATTTTAATGGCTGGAAACTTAGCGCCCGACCCAAAGCAGAATTTTCGCTAGATTGCATCGGGAAGTGTTAAAATAATGAATTTCAAAAAAGCTCTGAAGTTGAATCTTACTGCACGCCGTAGGAAGTTTTTGTGCAAAACAGAAGTGAGAACCCCAAAAAGTTTTCAGGCTAGACTTGGTGGATGGCTATGACGAGAAAAACGACGAATACTACATGGAGCGGAACACTCGATTGACTGACCATATAATGGACTATTTTGTGACCGGTATTCGGTTTCCTAAAGACTTCTATCTATAAATTTTCCAGGAAGTCTCCATAAGCCGCATCATGTCTGTGTGGAGCGGTTCAAGGAAGAACTCGACTTTTGGCGGATATCAAAATCCAATGTTCTAACGACATCAAAAACTGATACGAAAATGGAGAATTGCAGCTCTCATCTTGCTGTTCTCTGCCAAGTGACTCGGCCAACAAAAGCATCACCCGCGTCAGTTCTTTCAACGAGGAAGACTACATCGCCGACTTTGACGGCGCCTGCTGTGCCGAGGCACGTCTCCGTGTCTGGAGGTTCCTGGAAGATCCGCAGTCGTCCTTCTCTGCGGCCTTCTTCGCTGTTCTTTCTGTGTTCTTCGTCTTTGCCAGCGTTTGTGGTGAGTCTCGCTTTTGAGCCTGCCAAAAGAAGAAGACTTGGATTTTTATCATACTGTGTTACTTTAAGACTCTGCTTCCTAACAAGGTCAAAAAACTCAATTTTTTTCTTTTGAAAGCTTAAAATTCTGTTATTATCACTAGTTCCGCGGAAAATTTTCAGGCTCTTTTTCGCTAGACTACTTTTACAATTTGAATTTGAATCAACTCGACTTCGAAAGAAAATTAGAACTGTATTTTGAAATTTTCAGCGAAAGTCCGTTGCCCGACGACCTTAGATTTTGATTCGTTATGAAAAAATTGCTTTTTCAATTAGAGCTCCCGTTATAGTCAATTTTTGCCGAATTGAAAGGCGAGGGAGGCGGGGCAGGGGGCGGGACGCGAAGCGTGTGCGTTCGCGGTCCTTGGCACGTGTTCAATTCACCGCCATCGACTCTTTGAAAAGTTCCCTTTTTGCTCTTTTCATTCCTTTTTCAATTATTTATTGATTGTGTTCATGTGCTCATGAAAAAATGAGAGAAAACATTGGAAAAGAGCGGTTGCCGAGCTTTTTAAATAGTCGGCGGCAATTGAATTGGACTCGTGCCACGAACCGCGAACGCACATGTTACGCGTCCCGCCCCTTGCCCTGCCTCCCTCGCCTTTCAAGTCGGGAAACATTGACTATATTATCATTTTCCGAACATTTCCATGCTCGCCGAAAGCCGACGACGAAAACCTTTCAGGTCTGATCATGGGATCGATGCCCGAGTTCCAGGCGGACAATGCCAACGCCTCCGCCTACCACTTCATGCACGTCCGCCACAGACCAAATGAAGGCAACAAATTTCCGCAGGAAGGCGTCCAAAATGACCAGTATCCCGATTTCGTCTACAAACCTACCGATAGTCCAAATTTACTCCTCGTCATCCTTGAGTATGTCTGCATGGGCTGGTTCACCTTGGAGTACCTCATTCGGTTGGGCGAGTCCCAGAGAATTCTTATTAAATTCCAACATTTTGAGAATCGTCATTTACCCGAGGAAAAAGCAATTTGTGAAGAAAACTCTCAACATTATCGATCTTCTAACGATTCTTCCGTTTTATCTGGAAATCGGCTTGCCTTTGTTTGGAATGGAGTCGAGTCTCAAAGAGTTCACTGGGGCGATGCTGGTTATCAGGGTTCTCCGAGTTCTTCGCATGGCTCGCGTCTTCAAATTGGCCCGATACAGTACCAGTTTGCAGGTGAGAACGAAATGAAAATTATTCTAGGGTCCAATAAATAAATAAAAGCTTTCGCTAATCGTTTCAAGACCATTTTCGGCAGTAGCCTTTTAACATGGTCACTGCGGCATAATAGCTTGCAAATGCGACAGTTGAAAGAGATTTCTGGCAACAAAACAAGAATTGCTAGGAAGATGTATAAAGCCCTCAAGTGACTTCCAGACAATCCCTGAAAAACTGAATTTCCCAGACTTTCGGCCACACGCTGCAGTCCTCAATCACTGAACTCAGCATGTTGAGCATGTTCTTAGTGACTGGAATCATCTTTTTCTCCACAATTATGTACTACTTGGAGAAAGACGAGCCTCATACCGACTTTTACAGTATTCCGGCTGGATGCTGGTGGTGTGTGTGAGTTTTTTTTTTAGTGATATGAACATTTGAAAAGATCATTCAAAAAAAAAAATTACAGCACTAAAAGGGCGAAAAGAGAGCATCTCTGGGAAAGGCAGAAATTTTTTGAATTCAGCTTGACATTTGAGATAAAAAAAAGAAGTTCTCGAGTCAAATCAGTTCTACAAAATGATAGAAAAAAGTTAAATTTTCTGGCAACATCTCAAGCCCTTTTTTTCGAAATTAATCGAAATTGTTTAAATTTTTCGATTTTTCAGAGTAACGATGGCGACTGTTGGCTACGGAGACGCAAAACCGGTGACCACGGGTAATTTTTAAAAATTGAAAAGCGGAAGTTTTTCTTTCAATTCAAAAAACAATTTAAGGAGGGAAGCTTGTGGCAACGGCGACGTCGATTTGTGGAATCATCGTTCTCGCTTTTCCCATTTCGATGATCGTTGAGAAATTCGCCACGGCTCAGCAAAGGGCCATCGAGGACGAACAACTCCATCAAGGTTGCTCCATTGAGAATCACTGACTTTTCCTAGAAAAGAGTCACTGAACTCGTACTTTCTGAGATCCCGATGATATATACACACTAAAAATCACGAGATAAAAGCTCGCGAAATCTCTTCAACAACTTATAATAAAATCAACCTAGAGACGTTTTTCGAAAATTTGGTTTCACTATCAGTACCTTCATTTAGGGCATCCTAAAAAGTTTAGAGCGGTTTTCAAAAGAAATCAAAGTTTCAAATTTGGTTCATATTATTTGCTAGTAGGTTGAATTCAAACAGGCCATGTACTTCGATCAATAAAATTGGAAGTAAGTGAAAAATCGAACAGTTTCAGAATCCAAGAGACGCAAGTGCTGGTAAGACTGATTTTTGACTTGTAAATATATTCATATTGATGTCCCTTCCAATGTCCCCCACTGGAATGGCTCTCACTACAGTAAAAGTCCTTGAAATCAATTACACATCGTTTTCCCCGTTGTTCTCTTCCCAAAAACACCTTACCCAACCTTCTTAACTGTTGTGAATGAATAATGAAGGATTTTTCAGCACAAATGTCTGCGGTTGCGAACAATTATCTTCTTCGGAGGTTCCCTACGACGCGACGACGTGTCCGAAAAGCCCAGGCGAACACAATCGCCTGATTGAACTCACCTTTCTTTGAGATATCCTTGTGATTTATTTCATTTTTTCCGAAATTGTACTCTTTGATAATTTGAAAGTACGACTGAAAATTCAATAATTAGGGTTTTTCGACAAAAACCGGTAAATAAAACTCCGAGAAAATCCCACTCCATATTTGTATGTAATAGAACCCCACGGGTTTTCATCGATTGTGTACATTTATGGTTTCTCCAGAAATTCTTGTTGTACCTTTTAAAGGCGCAGAAGCTATGAATCATAGCTTCTGCCTATGATTGGCCATAGAAAAACAGATTTTCACCGCGACATATTTGTAAATTCTATACATATCTTCCAAACGTCACTGTAAGACTTCAAAAGGAATATCTAAAACGGAATAAACTTTTCAATATTATCCGTACGTCGAAGTTCAAGCCATTTTAAACCTGCAAAATGTTGCGACTCGCAAACTTTTATCTCATTTTTCTACTTCCAGAAGTTTATTCGAGAAATAACGCGGTTTGTAAGAAAAAGGGACATTCAGAAGCAAAATGAACCTTACAACAGACTTATAATGTGTGCGACTTTTTCCCAAAGCCCTTTTCACATCCTAATGTTACCTTCGTTTTTCCTGAAATCTTCAATGATACGGTAAAAAAAAATCATTTTTTTATATATTCGTGTATTTTCAGCGTATGAACAGAGCTTTTAGATGCATGCTGAAGTCTGAAAGAATCGTCAAAAACGTTTATCAAAAAGGTGTTTCCTACTTTAGGTATTAAAACAATTTCCAATAATTCAGACGGATGTTTTCCCTCTCCTTCTCCAAGTATTTCGCAAGTTACAAGAATGGTGATAGTCACCGAAGACGAAGTGAATCCAAATGAATGCTTTTTCAAATCAATTATTGCTGATGAAAATAGTGAGTTTCCTCATTTACGCTGAATTTTTTAACTGAGTAAAGTTCGACGAAGGACGGTCATTTGGACAATGCGAGCCTCTGACAGAGTTTACCATCCCCACGGAGATTATAAAACTTTGCAAGAGGTTCTCATGATCAATATAACCCTACCAAAAAGTCACATCGAAGGTTCTTATTGGAATTTTGGGTGAAAAAGAAAAACCCTGAATTTCAGGCTACATCGAGGTGCTTTTGCAAAGTCTAGACTTCGTGGATTTGTGGGAGAACCCGCTCAACTCCTTCGAACCCATCGATCCTCCACTATTTGATGATTTGCCTTTGTTTTTTTCTGAATTGTTTCTCAAATCCACATGTTATTTTCAGCGTCGACCCAGCTGGAGTGTCCTCGGCAATCGTTCTGTTTCTGTGGCTGGCCTTGCTGTTGGTCATGCTCAACTACATTCTCCAATGCGCTGCCGATGCGGGTATCCACTATTTATTAATGATATTTTCATGAAACCTTTCAGATTTTCAATTTCGCAACGTTGATTGAAACATTATCAATCCGAGAACGCCACGATGAAACCATATTTCTGTTTATTCTTAAAAAAATAACTCGCTGATAAATTATTTAATTCTCAACTTCTACTGCTCGTGAATGTCAAAACTATGTCTTTTTTACATCAATTTCCACTACTAAACAAAAATTAGGTGAGATGTTAATGATAAACTTTCAAACTCTTCTGAAAATTGATTTGCCTCAAGTTTTTTTTGGAAACACTAAGAATAACTGCCGAGATAAACGCGAGACACTGGCGGTACATTGACGAGCTCGCAAACATCTCGCTTTTTTTCTCGCGCCGGTCTCGCATTTTTCTGGGCGCGAGCTCGCATTTTTCTAGGGGCGAGCTCGCATTTCTCTCGCAATTTAAAAATTTCCGAAATGCGAGATAAATGCGAGATGGCGCCAAGAAAAATGCGAGGTTGCGCCGAGAGAAATGCGAGAGCGCGCCTAGAAAAAAGCGAGATGTTTGCGAGTTCGTCAACACCCAACATAATTGCCGATATCGCAGCGGGCCGCACGCGATATAGCCAAGGCTTCTCGCTGCGATCTCGTCAACATGTCGCTGCGACCTCGTCAAAGTCTCGCTGCCATATCGCTCCCTCTCAAAAATTTGAAATTTGAAAAAAATTTTTTTTTGCTTTGTTTTTTTGACTTTTTATGATGAAATCAAACAAATTCAAGAAAAAAACATTTTTGAAGAAAAATTTTTCAGAGAGCGATATAGCGCAAGACGTTTGCGAGGTCGCAGCGAGAGGCGAGCGATATCGCTCGCGGCTCCCCCGCGGTATAGCGTTACTCTCGCTGCGATGTAGTCCACAAAATTGGGTGAATGTACCGCCACCGACTTCGCGTTTATCTCGTCAGTTATTCTTAGTGAACTGCACTTTTTTTTTCTTTTTGAAGGTTACTGTATGCTCGACGTACCTTCGTACGAGGTGCAAGACCTTACGCGCATTCAAAGTTTATCTTTGAATCGTTTTTTAAAATTTGCTTCATGAAATCAGATTTGTTTCACAAACTATGTTGATGGTACGACAAAATCTCAAGTCCGCAAATCTCGAGGACCGTAATCTTGTGTACGCAGATCTAAAGTCCCATAATCTTGGAAACCAAAATCTTGGAGACCAAAATCTTGGAAACCACAATCTTGGAAAGCAAAAAAATCTTCCTTTTTTTAGTCTTCTTTATTGCACTTTATCTACTTATATTCTCTCGTTTGGATCACCGAATACAATTTCTGATAAAATCTATTCGCAAAAAGCGTTGATTTTTTTACTTTCCAAGATTGTGGTTTCCAAGATTTTGGTCTCCAAGATTTTTGGTTTCCAAGATTATGGGACTTTAGATCTGCGTACACAAGATTACGGTCCTCGAGATTTGCGGACTTGAGATTTTGTCGTACCATCACTATGTTGCGTGTCAATGCGAGTCTAGCATGAGTTTCGAAAATTTCCGCTGTGTTATTTTCTCTTTGACTTTTTTGTTTCGAAGAAAAGTGAGTAGATTTTTTCTGTGAAAAATTTTTGGACACGTTGATTTTTACTTGGGTTTTCGAACAAAGTTAATGCAATCTAGCTTTTGAAAAAATAACTATTTAATGAATATTGCTTCTTTATTTTTATCAAGTTTCTTTTTGTTCATTTCTTGGTAAATTAAAAGTATTGAGATGAGTATCGGCGGACAGATTGCGCACTCTTCTTCTTGTTTGGATTTGGAAGTTCAGAAGGTAAAGTTCTTCAGAATTTTTCATCAAACATTTTGTTGTTACAGATTCTTGACGAGACTCCCAAATGGGATTTGTACTTGCAAGCGCAGCTTATCACCAGCGAAGACTACAAATTTCTGAGCAGATTTCAAGAGACCAAAGTTTGCGAAATCATTTCTTGAAGCTATCGATCTTTTGAAGAGTTCTGAGGATCGCGACGAGTTACTCTCTCAACAAGGCTTTGGAGTTGGATTTGTGCAGACTTGTCTGCGGTTAATAACTCAATTGGCACAAGTTCGACACGCTCGGTATTTGGTGACCATTCTTCATGAACTTTTGAAGGTAATTTCATTCACGTTTTAAAGCTACATGAAAAAGGAAAATTTTTAGAAAGTAGAAATTAAACCTTATCAGGAAGTTTATAGGAAAACCCGACCCATGCCAAATTTTTCCCGGTGAGTAATGAGGACACGAATTCCACGACTTACGCCCTCCTATTAACCATCATGCAAAAAGAAGATGTCGTGATTTCAGCCGAGGTTTCTGAGGATCTTTGTCATTTGACTCATTTCTACAGTTCAGATGAGCTTTATCATAGCCGTTATTGCAAGTACGGAGGAACATCGCATGGCAGAACTGCAGCTCCGAGAGTATTTGGTACATCTTCGCACTCAAATTTCGGCGATCCCGGTGGGAATCTCATAGGAAATGTTTTTAAAATCTCATTTTTACATGAATGACTTCATTAAATCAACTTTGCGATGTCTTCAAACAATGCTTCGCTACGATCCCTACAGGTTGAAATAAGTGTCTGACGAAAATCTTGAAAAATGTTCTGATTATTTTCAGGTCCCGTGACTTTAGAAAATGCTGTCTGAGGCGATTTGAAAAAAAAGCAAAACTTTTTTGCTTTGTTTTTCATTCGAAAAATTCGATCTTCCATTAAGATTTAAATAAAGTTTAAAATTGCGAAAATGAAAAAAAGCTAATGTGAAAAAAACCTGATTTTTATGATCTTAAAAAAAAATCAAAAATTTTTGTTAAAAAGCGCAAAAACTGAAAAAAATATGTTTAGATTAAGCGTGTCTCTTTTTCGCAGAATTTTTCGTCAGATGCTTGTGATAGTGAATCTGAATTTTTAACCACTTGTCTAGGGTCGCTTTCGAGGACGTTGGCGGCGTTGAACTGCTGATGGGAGCTCTCAAGAAAAAGATCAACTTTCAGCTGCAATATCAGATCATTTTCGCCGTTTGGTGCATGGCGTTCAATCCACAGATCGCCGAGAGATGCACTTCTTGCGGTCTGATTCAGACTCTCGGCGATATTCTGCTCCATTCCACAACAGAAAAGGTTTTTTTTTGATGTCGATTTGATGGGCCTGTCTGGAAGCTCATATTTTCATTCGAGAAACTCATTAGGGTTTCTTGTACCTTTGGTGCTTAAAGTTTTTCCATTCTTCAAAAAAAAATCCCCTAAGAATATTCATCTGTTTCATTTCAAAGTTCGAAGCCTCGATTTATTATTTTTTTCAGTAAATATTCTCTTTTACTTTTTCTCCTCACTTTTCCATCTACTCAAGCACTTTTCCAGGTTATCCGAATCATCCTGGCGACCTTTGTCAATATTTTGGGCAAATTGGAAGGAGAAGAGAAGGCGGAAGCCGCTCGCCAAATGTTCCATTCCAAAATCAACCGCTCTCTTCAGTTTGTTTCTGCCAAGCAATACGAAGATCCGGACATCCAAGTACTGTTTTTTGCGAGTTCTGTTTTAGACTTCTCATCATTCAGGACGACGTCAGGATGCTCACTACTGAGCTTTCTAACTGTGTGGTTTGAAAAAAAGATGTGATAAATATTAGTTTTTTTAAAGGAATCTAGAGAAAAAAAGGGAGACAATGGGGATGAAAGAGGCTATTGAAAGTTAAAACTTCGAGAAATTGAGCTTGAAGATACGGTGAATAGGGAGAAAGTCATTTAAAATTCAAGATTTATAAACAATTTTGAACAGGCTTTTTTGCTAATTGGTACGGAAAAACGAAAAAAAATTTAAAAAGATGTGTAGGCTTGGTTTGACTTCCAAAGTTTGAAAAAAAAAGTTGAACGTTTTTTGACTTTTTTCGGATCAATAGTTCAAAAAAAGCAATTTTCAAAAAAAAGCGGTATAATGAAAACGAAAAAAACTAATTCAATTTAGTTCTTTTTCGTTTGCAGGAAATCCAAGTTTAAAATCGAAAAACAAAGCGTTTATCGTTAGAGGAATAAGAGCGTCAATTCTTGACAGCAGAACGTTTCATTTCCGTCGCCTCGCTGGCGCCTTGCGTGACGTCCTCGACAACAGCGGATCCTGAAGGCTGAACGATGTCCTTTTGGACGATATAATCTCCATCTGAGGAACCTCTTCGGATCTGGCGGTATATTGTGTCGAGGCCAGCGAGGAATTGCTCCCCGTCAAAGACTGGACGGCGCTTGCAGACTGCATCTGCAGATCGATATCCTACCGTATACCAAGCCGCTTTTGCTTACGTTATTAGTTACTTGATGCGAATTCACGCTGGCTGACTCATTTCTGACTTCTCCTGGATTCTGGTTCGGTGCAGGCACGTTGGCCACTTCTTCGATGGCATGATGATCGTTCTATGGTTTCGAATTAGATAAAAACGGTTAGAAGCATCACAGAAAATTTCGGGAGCCAACATAATGGGCTTTGATATAAAAAAGAAAAATTTCGACGTTTCTCACCTGTTCATCTTCCGCTATTTGGAATACTTGTGCGAGAAAGTCCCGCTCGTCGTTTCGATGATGAAAGTCTAAAATTGAGAATAATACACGAAAAAACAGGTTGTGCAATTTCACAACATTTTTCATTACTTTCTAACCTTTTTGTAGGGTTAGTCTTTCAAAAACATATTGTTGCAACTCAAGAAATAGTTGAAAAATGAACAAAATTCGAAAAAGTCAGTCATATAAACGGCTTCAAATGTCGAACCTTCGTCAACGACGGCGTGGGTGAGACACGCGCAGAGACAGCAAATCAACGAGAAGAACAAAAAGAAAACGACGAGAGCCATGCTTCCCAGAGACTTCCAGCGTTTGTCGATCCCTTTTTCCACAGAGCTGAATTCTTTGTTCAGTTCATGCGACAGGGTGATACTCACCTTGTTTCTCGAACAGGTTGGTAAATCGCCGGAGCCGGGCTTTCCAAGGCCAAAAGAGCGTCGACGCCTTTGTCAATCAGTATTTGTAAGTATTCTGTAAATTTTTGAACTTCACTTCAAATGCTCTGATAAACCATAGAATTTGAAGGATGGAAGTTTTATATTTTTATATCGTTCTCCTTTCTCCGTGACGGTGGGCCAAATGCAGGCTGAGCACTCGGTGATCCATTCGTACTGTACTGTCACATTGTTTTCTGTGATTTTCTTACTTTGAGTCCGGTAATTTCGGCTTTACTTTGATCGAAGTGATTCCAAAAAGAAGCCTTCCCAGGGCCAGCCGCACATATCTCGAGAACGTCTGTCGATAAAATCACCCGTTTTCGGTTGATTTTGGGGGTCGATTGTGTTTTCCAAATGTATTGCAAAGAGCAATAAGATGTGCCCGGTTCTGAAATATTTTTCAAGTGAAGAGAAAAAATTATCTGATCCAACGCTGTCTCGAAAAACTTCACTAAAATGAAGGCTTTTTGTAGATTCTTTGTTTTCTGATGTACCAAAGTAAAATCTTGACGTCCAAATTATCCCATCTTTAAAAACAAAATCTTAACTCACTGCATAACATCGAGAAAAACTATTTTTAATGGTCGTTTTTGAATTTTTAACGAGAAAATTTATTTTCAAAAAATATTTTGAACTAAATAATTAAAGGATGTGATGTTGTAAGGCGAATAATTAAAAAACACTGCTACTTTCAAAGAATCTAACGGCGAGTTTGTAGTTTGCGACAGTAACCTTTTTCAAATATCATCTCTTCGTGACTCATTCCGCTCTTTGACGTGTAGCATTCGATAAAGTCTTTAATTCGCTGGAAATCACGAAATATTCAATCGAGTTAATCTAGTATTCGACTTGATAATTGAGATGAAGGGCACTTTGGACAATGTTGGCGAAAACAAGCGACTCTCCTACGTGATTCGCACTCGAAGACTCGAATAAATCGCATTTATCGATTCTTTCCTGAGATAAAGAGATAACCCAAAATTGAAGGGTAGAAAACAGTACTTGAACCAGGGAAGAAGAATAAGAAAATGAGATGAGACATAGAACGAGTTGCCAAGCGAGCATTTTAATGAAATGAAACTTTTTCTCGTAATTTCTTTTTTTTTTCTAGTTCTAGAGAAAATTCGTTGAAAAATAATCTGAATGAATAGGCCTAGGGAACTATTTATGAGAAAGTTGTAGTTGGAATCTGCTTTCTTGAGAATGATTCAAGTTAAATTGAAAGTATTAAGATTATCGGATTGTAATCAATGTTTTCAGACATTTATTGATGAAAAACTTACACGATTAAAAAAAACCCGAAAAAATGAATGAAATGTAAATTTGAAGTTTTTGAGATAAAAAGAATGAGGATGCCAAATGTCTACTATGAATTGTAGAGAACTACTCTGAAAACGCGCTTAGGCTTTTGAATTTACAGCGTAAAGATCCAAAAGGGGTTTCTCATTTAAAAAAAAAGACGTTTTATTCTTTTTTTCGTTTATTTTCACTTTTTTTTACATCAAAAATGTTGCATGGGAATTCCATTTTGACGAACACCTATTTTTTTAATATATTGCTGAACGACGGCAATTCAAGACATTTCACATCAAATTCATTGTTTGAAATTGGATTTTGAGCTGAAAAAAAGAAAAATGTAAGTTTCAAACGGTCGAAAAAGACGATTCTAGCGAATCTTCTCTTATCTAGTAGATTTTGAAGGCAACTTTCAAGCAAAAACTATGAAAATTTCAGTTAACGATCGATAATGAATTGTTACAGCTACAGTACTTCAGCATGGATTAACCAAAAGCAAGGGCTTCGGTGTGAATTGCTCACACGGAGGGCTTCGCTACCGTAAACCAGGCTTATTTCGAAAAAGGGGTAGTACCATCGGAAGCCCTTTTTTGCGTCTGGTTCGATTCAGAATCAGATGAGCGTTTTCCTCCTGAATATATTCCACGCGACTGTCCGCTTTTTATTCTTTTTTTATGGAAAAGCCTCGGTCGCTCACCTTGCCGTCGGTGCAAATTCGAGACTCTGCAACGATTTTGTATCTATCGCAAGGCAAGCGAATACTGGCTGTGTTTTTTCGTTACTTATGTATATAACATTAACAATATAAAAAGGATATGATACTGAATATTTTTAACCAAATTGTTGAAAAAGGAGATTTCCAGAAACTTTCTATTATTAAAATAAGAAAATTCAAACTCCTAAATCCAGCTTTTCGATCGACCTAAAATTTTGGTTCAAAAATGCTTCGAAGGGTTTTTTTTCACTTTCGCGAAATTTCAACAGTTAATACGATGTTTCTTTTTTTCAAGTTGAAAAAAATTTCAAGGACCTGAATTTCAAAAAAATTCGATTTTTCTCGAAACTTTTAGCAAAGCATAATTTAAAAAAATATAATAAATAAAGATTTAATTTCGAAATTATGGTGAGCCGACTTTGGTAGTGTTTTTGAAAAAAACTCTTGTAATGATTACCAAGATTTTCTCATTTTCAATTACTTCAGAAAAATCTTAGAATTCGATAAATATAAGGCCGATTTTTTTCATGTATATGATACATACTAGAACCGTGAAGAAAAAAGAAAAAATAAAGTAAAGGGAATCCAATTTTTGACACGAGAACTGCACGGATAAAGTCTGGTCAAAGCGTCTCTCCATAACAGCAAGAATTTTCGAAGGAACTTTAGTTTAGAAAGAGAAAAAATGTACTACAGGGCACACTCCAGAGAAGAAGATATCTTTTAATAAAAAGGCTCGAGAATCAGATGCAATCGAATGTGTGAATTGGCAGTGCGAGAAGAACAATGGCGGCCTCATTATCCGCCAGTTCAGAGTCTTTGAATCTACCGCACCTATCAGACAGGTACAGGTGTCCTGGAAGTGGGAAACATATTTAAGAGAAATGCAAAAAAACTTTACTTTCTTCCAACTCCGAAGGTTCTTTTTTTAGTTTTTCAAAATTTGTGGTCAAAAAAATTGATTCCAATAATTCAAGTTTTTTTCCTTGAACTTGATTTGCCGAAAAAAATATTTTGGGAGCAAAGAAAAAAATTCAAAAAAACTTGAATTGAAAAAGCTTGTTGCACTTTTAAAGGTGCACCAAGCTTTGACTACCTTCATCAGGTTTAAAAACCTTTTTGAGGTTCCAAGCTATTTTAACAAGGCTTTTGTAGTTCGAAGTTTACCAAAAAGTTGTTTGTCTTTCTGTAAATAGTGTTCTATATATGTAATAAGGTTTTTATGTTTAGTATTGAAACATGGTTTGGAATTAATTCAGATGATTGCAGGAACGAAAAACTGAATGAACTTTCGTTAAATTTGGTAGGAAAAGACTGGAACGATTCGAAGTTTGAAGGGATCGCCAGTCAGAAGGAGGCCGGAAAAGCTTTTCATGACGGTGAGTTATTATTTTCTTTTTCATTTCAAGGAATCTTCTGTGATGTTCCGATTTCAAACATCAAGTAGCAAATTGAACCTCGTTCGCACTTTGAGGCGGAAAAACTTGACTCCACTTGAAATCTTCCGACTCGAAAAACAAAAATCACTACTATAAAGGCGAAAACTTGATTGTGACGCGATAAAAAATTGAACTTTTTGGTTTTGATTATTATTCCCCATCTGTACTCTCATTAGTTTCGAAATATATGAATTTTTGTTTTTCAGATTTTTTTTGGCTTTCTTAACATAACAACAAAGACAGGTTCTTTGAAAAAAAGATTTGAACAAGGAGCACTCGAAAATATTAGTGGAAGAAGGAGTTATTTTGGAAGGGAATTCCTCAGGACCGAAATTTGTCAGCAAATGTCTCTCTTGTCCTTTTTTGTTATGGAGTGATACTTCAAAGAAGTCGAAAAACAAGGTAATTCGTCAAGAATCACCTCTTCAACCTGCGGAGCCCGTCAGTGTTCCTTCTTCTTGACTGCCCCTCATTCTTCTCTGCGACTTCATTCCGAATCCTTCGAACTGGAGCTCAACCCGGGGATGGAATCTTCGCCGTTTTCCGAAAAAGAAAACAGCGCGGTCGGTTTCCGCAGCGCCAGCGTCATCGCCGAAAACTTCAAGAACGATGTGGGTTACTGTAGATTAGGTTCGAACACTGGGTACTTAACATCATTTTTCTGGTGACGAGGTGGAAGTTTTTGAAAGTTCAGTCATCAAAAATGGTCTAGTCTACTTCTCTTCAAAGCTTGAAGAAAAAACCTTTTCTATGCGTATATTGAAGATGAGCAGCGTAAGGTTTTTTTCTTTCTAAGTTAGTTGTCACGTTTGAGAAATTTTGAACGATGCGAAAAAAAAACCTTCTTCTTAAAAGTTGATTTCGACTTCCGGTATGTTTCAGAAGGAGATAAATCTTCTTTTTTTTCGGCTGTAACCAATTTTTAAAGAGTTCAAATCAAAAATTTCGAGGGAAATTCTCACATGAACGAAAATTTTTCTCTCTTTTCAAAACTTAAATTTTCGTAAAAAAAAATGAGAAAAAAAACGTGGACTTTTCCCACGATAAAAAGCCGTTTAAGCCTCGATTTTCCGATCTTTTACAATCTTTCAAAGATTTAGAGCTTCATTTTTTTCTGCACACCAATGAAAATTCCATTTCATTTTTTCTAGAAAACCTTCAGAAGCGAGTGAGGCGCGCCAAACCACAAATAAGAGAGGTTTTATGCAAATTTTGCACTTTGTCCTCTGACACCTTGTTTGGGTATTCCTTCTGGGTTCGACGATTCAGGCTCGAATATTTTTGGATAATTATTTTGTAGTTGAAAACCACCCTTTCTTGAGCCGAGTAGTTTCTCGAAAGGCCTCGCAGGTGTCGTTTCTTTCCCTTTTTGGTCCTTTTTGGCCATGCTCCAAGATTCTTCCTAGCAACGCACCACAGATTCATTTTTGGATGGATGCGACCTCCAGACAAAAAAAAACTACGATTCTCCATTAACGCTTGCTATTTTTTGAGGTTATTCGCCTTAATTTCTGCTAATTTTTTCTTCGTCAAAGTCCTCGGTTGTTTTTTCGCTGAATTAGTCGCCTATTTTTTTCCTTGACCTTGTAAGGATTCGAAGATCCCGTGTCCCAAAAACTTCCGTTAGTCGGGTTGACCGATCTAAACTTATTTCTCATGTTTGATTTCTCTAGTACTTTTTAAATGAAAAAGTTCTTATCAAGGTTTTTAGGTAGTTTTCGATTCAAAATGAGATTCTTTCTATCAAAAAATGGACTTTTCAAATATTGATGATGCACCATCTATTTTGAAGAAAAATGTCTGTGAAACAGTTTCTGAATGGAACCGAAAAATGAAATGGAATAGAAGACAATGCAGTTTAATGATTTTTTTAAACACATTTTTGAATATAACCTTTTATGAAATGAGTTTTTTGGGTTTTTGTGTTCAAAAAGTGTGCGGTATAATTTTGCGACGTTTTTACGCGGTATTCACAAAACGCTAGTCTTTTTTGATTCTCAACAAAAAGAGGGAAGTTATTTTCGTGACCGCCACTGTATAAAAGTACTTATGACTCATTCTTGGTTGTCGCATTTGGAATAATTTGCCCCAAAATACTTCTTTCTTCACCGGCGCCCCTTTCTTCCGGTGCTCCCGCTGAGACATTCACCGCAGCTTTTCCTCAAATGGTTATTTTAGGCTTTTCGTAACGGCATCATGTATATTTTTATTCGGTCCACGATGCTGTTTCATTTTTTGATACGTTTCGTTTCAAATATTTCTGCGAGGACTTTTGCTCTTTCGACGACATTCCACTTCTTTGTATACACATTGAGCGTCCAAATGAGAGAGAGAAAAGGCTGTATGGCGTTTGATCGGCGCTTTTAGTTAGTTGGGTTTAGTTCAAATCAAATTTCGATCAAAATGTTTGTCTTTTGTATTTTGAAGAAGCGCAGTTGGACATGCGAAAGGAAAAGATGAAACTATAATCAAGTTGAAACGGTGTTCCTGAAGGTCATTTTGCACAAAATGTTTTCTTTTTTTCAAACCACAAAACAATGACGGAATCCGTTGTAGTTTGTGGTCGGATTGAGATAAGATTGAGGTCGCAAATTATCAAGTTTTCGATTTTTTTTTTCCAACGTCTTAATGATTTTTTTTTTTCGGCTAATAAAACTGTGTAAAATTCGGCATGTAGAAGAAGCTTTTTTAAGGAATTTCGAACTTGTGAGGAATAATAGGAACCAAGGCTCGATTTTTTTCAAATTTTAGAAAACATTTTAAGAAAAAACAAAGGTTATCGTATGAGTTTTACGGTACTAGTGTTGCCTTGATCTCATTGTTGAGGCTTGAAACTTCTTTCTAAGCATAGTTTTCAAGTAAGTCTAGTGATAAAAGCTTTTTTTTGTTCCATGAAACTATTCTTCTGGCAGCACCCACATTCTTTTTCGCAAAAGAATGAAAGGGTCAAAGTTTGATTGGAAGGACGTCAAACTCATTGAAAACCATCGGCAAACAGTCTGGGGCGGCAATTGGCATGAGATGCGAGGATACGGTGTTTGAATTTGGGATCGTTTGTGCCATTAACCTTCGGTTTCGAATCGTCTGTTTATTTCATTTTGGTTCAATCCTCGGCGATTCGACGCGATGAAGGTCTTCCTCTACTTTGTCAAAGTCGGTACTCTTTCGTTATATTGGCTGGTAGAACTAGTGATTCCAAAGCCTTCATGAAATAATTTTGAAGCGTGTCGGAATAAGTCAAATGAGAAGTAGTTAGAAAACGCCGCGGAAAATGCCGAACGAGAGGATAGAGAAAAAAAAAATCTATTCCAATGGTTGGCTAGGGTAATGTTGAACTTCCAATTACTTTGAGCTGAAAATCAAGTTCTTCTGTTTTGTCTGCTTCTAGTATAGTTTGTTGTAACGTTAGCAATTCGGAATCCTACTGAGAGCACTTATTCCGCCAGATTTGCGCCTTCCATTCACGGTAGACCGCTTTTGGGAGGAAAAATATAGCGAGTTCCTCGTCTCTTTTCAACTCGAATTCCATACTCTGAAAAAAGCTTCCGAATTTTTTGTTGTAGAAGAAGTTTCTGCTCAGCTAAAGTTGTCGTAAAAACCGAAACGATAGCGTAAAATGGATGGGTAAAAAGATGAGTTCTCATTCATAGGCGAAGCCATTGGTTCCAGTTTCATGCTTTGATGGCGTTTTTGTGTAGTCTTATAAAAGGGTTTTTTTCTTTTCAGATGGTTTTTCTCGTATTTGATAGCACAATTTTGAATGAAGGGCTTGAGATTCCTGATTCCAGGGACAGTCATCGCAACCAGCCATTGAAGGCGCCACCAAAATGACGGAGGATGAACGCGGCCACTCCATTTTCTCCCGCTGCTTCGCAGAAATGATTGCTGTCCTTATTTTTGTATATGTTGGTAGGTTTCTCTATGCCATTTATCACACGTTTCTCAGTAAGACTCTTTGATTTTTAGATAAACGATAGTAAAAATTCAATTCCAGGATCGACGCAAGCATTTTCGCATTCATCAGACCCCGTGCTTCACGCAGCTTTTGCTCACGGGGCCGCCATTTTTGTGCTGGTCGCCACTTTTGGTGGACTCAGGTTGGACTTGTATCAACTTGATCTGAACGAAATATGAGCGAAAAAACCTCCAAGGACAGAAAAAATTAGGTTTACCTGAAGCGTTTCCCAATTGAGAACCGATTTTTTTTTTTCATCATTTAATGCTTTATAAAACAGTATCTTTCATCAGAACATGGAATTTTTCAACTCGTCGCGGTTTGCGTGTGCCTAACTGGCTGAAAAATGTTAGATTAATTTTTTATCATATCTTTGCGAGAATCTGATTCTGCCTTCCGCAAGCGTTTCTGGTCGGGCGCGCCTCGCAGCTACGTCGCATTGAATAATTTTACGCGCGGTTCAGTGCTAGAGTCGTTAAAACGAAAATAACGAAAGCATAAAGACAATTTGGATGAATTTCGAAACAAAGGACACGACTGTAGAAAAAGGATATAATAATAAATTTTATGAATGCAAATACAGGTCGTTGATTTTTTGAAAACTTAAAAAAATCATAAAACCTATAGAACATGGGAACTTGATAGATGCCAGGAACACAGAGAAGTATTTTCTGGGGTCTCTCCGATTCTGAAGAGCTACGGCCTTTGGAGATTGAAATTTCTTCTATATTTTTTACATCGTCAAGAAATAAGAAAAGAAAAGAGAAATAGTATCAAGGAATGATTTTTCTTTTGAGAATTTTTCTCTATTTCGAAATTTTGTTAATTTCAATGTCTCTATTCCAGCGGAGGCCACGTCAATCCAGCCGTCACTCTGGGAATAACTCTGGTCGGCAAGTTGAGCCCAGTTCATGCCGTTTGCTACGTTTGTAGTCAGTTGGTCGGAAGTGTTCTTGGAGCGCTCTTGGTCCGGGTTTGTTTATTTTCAAAGGCTATTTTCTCTAAAGTCGAGAGAACTTAGATATCCCTGGACAATGTGGCGTATGAAGGAATTACTGCCGGCGCAACGGTTCTCAGCAGCGGCGTCAGTTGGTATCATGTAAGGGCTTTCCTTCCAACTTTACTGTTCCAATAAATTGCGATAAAATCTAATTTTATCAAGTTTTTCAATATATGGAAAAATCAATTAAAAAGTCTCAAATAGTAAAGTTTCCAGTTTTTGAAAATTGCTATCCTATACGCTTCAGAAGATAAAACTGAAGCTTCAAGAGTTAAGTTGACACAAAATTCAGTATCAATTTTAAGTGTCAGGATGTTGGTCTAGTGTTCAAATGGAAGTTTCCTGCTCTCACTGTTCAAAAATATTTTTTGAAATCTCGAATAGAGGATTTTTTTTACTTCCAACGTCTACAATACACTAGAATGTTTATAATAAGCTAAGATTGAAGAAACTTCATCTCGTGTTGATCAGAAGTTAGGTTGCGACCCTTCTCGGAAAACAAAAGTTCAGGGTTTGACGGCCGAAGTCATGACGACGTATATCTTGGTGCAGACGGTCCTCATGACTGCCGTTGATACGGACAAAAATGTCCTGGCCCCGCTCGCCATCGGCTTTTCCATCATCATCGACATCTTGGCCGCGTGAGCTTTTGATCTTTTTTCACTCTTAAGTGTGAGAAAGCAGGTTTCAAGTTCAATGAACACGTGGTAGACGGAAAATTTGTAAGAGTGAAAAACATACCAATTTTATTAGGCCGAAGTTTTTCATCGAAAATGTAAGAGGAAATAACAGCTTCCAAAGTTTTGCAAATTGCCCGAAAAAATGATAATAATTGAGTAAAACGTAAACACTGTTGAGATTTAAACTAACTTCGCTAAAATAGTTGAACTTGTGATATAAACGGTATTCGAAGTTTGAATTCTGCCTTTTAAATTTGGTTAATGTGCAGCGGAAGCTTGTCTGGAGCCTCAATGAACCCGGCACGATCTTTCGGCCCCAACGTCATCGGCCAACTTTTCCTGAGCCCTCATCACCTGGATCAGGTGCCTGCTTTCTGGTCCTACCACTGGATCTACTACATTGGTCCTGCTTTGGGTGCCTTCCTTGCTGCTGGAGTATACAGGTCTGTTTTCCTTCCGAAAACTCAAAAAAGAACCTCCAAAATATCAACAAAGCGAGACAAAAAAGCTTGTGCCTCATGCTGGAATCGAACCAGCGACCTTCTGTTTACTAGACAGACGCTCTGCCACTGAGCCAATGAGGCGGTCCGTGACGTGTTCTCTCTTTCAGGGTCTTCTTCGCTCGCGATTTCCGCGTCCTTGCGTAGGCTCCCATCGCAGACATGAGGAATTTAGCCTTGGTTTCGAGTTTATTTTCCCCAAACGTCTTTGTATTTTCAGTTGTATAGAGTAGAGATGTATCGCGAAACGTTTATTTCTTTAAAAATCAAAAACTTCACATAAAGGTCATCCGTTGAAATAATCGTCTTGAATTCCCGAAGTCATATTCACGGCACCAGCCTAACCTCGCGTGCTTCAAATAACCTGTAAATAAAAATGTATACGTGTTCTTTTTTTTCAAATAAAGGTCCTTTCGTTTTTCTTATAAAAATTTGGAATTCACCTGTAAACGCCTACGGCAATCGTTGCTCCTAAGAATGGACCGGCCCAGTAAATGTAGTGATGTCCCCAGAATCCAGGCGGAAGTTCGTCGTGTGCCACGAAAATCTCGGCCACGATGTTGGAGCTAAACGATCTCGCCGGATTCATCGACGCTCCAGTTATTGATGCTCTGAAGTTCTAGTTATATAGTCTGTGTGCCACGACTTGAAATTTCACGGAACGACATTCCGCTGTGTCTCTGCGCGCTTTTAATTTTTTTTTTCTTTTAGGTACTCTACTCTCATTTGCTACATGACTATAAATAGTTCAAAATTTGGATTTCATGATCCAATATTTTCTGGAAGAGTTTAGGCGTGAGAAGTAGAACTTTTTTCATAATTACACTATTAAATTTTGAAGGCTTTTGGTGAAATATCGCATTAAAGTTCTAATATATTTTATGTTTTTTACGACCTCCTTCTACTTTGCGAGGTTCAAGGGGTTCTAAAATCTCGACGCGCGATATATTTTTATATTTCAGGTTTCTCGACGCCTCTGAGAAGACTAGCTAATAAATGAAATTTTTGGCATATAGTTAATGATATGATTCAAATTAGACTCCAACTTTTTTCCTCTCGAGGAAAGTTTTCAAAAGGATCTAAATTCCTACGCAAAAATGACCTTCCATGTCAAGTAAAGTATACAAAAAGTATAATTTTTTTTCTTGTTTTAAAAGTCCAAATAATTTTTTTAGAAACTGCTTGTTTTTACTGACATTGCGAAAACGTCTACAGAAGCCATCAGTGCGATGGCCAGCGGGGCCACTAGAATCTGAAAATAGAAAATGGATCGAAAACGATTTTCAATGCGTCAAACCGTGTCTGTGTCAACGGCTACCATTAGAACAACATTGACCAGAAGGAAAGTGGCTATAGTTTCGGCTATAAGGCCCTGAAGTGTCTTGGTTCTGGAAAAGGAAAGAAAATGTAGCGAAACCTCCCACCATTGATGATCTGAGCTCAGAATCGTCGCTCCACAACCAGTGGCCACAAGTTGAGACTTGATGATTTCTGTCTGGAATTTCAAGTTAAAGGGAAACTAATCTTTTTGAAGTTTTCATTTAAATTTCATTCCACAATTTTCTTTTTTGCAATTTGTTCCAGAATAATCGCTGTATTTTGAGTCTCGAATCTTGTAAGAGATAAATTGATGAATAAATCAGTGAGGTTCACAAGAAAAAGCTTCGAAATAATAAGAAATTAATATTTTTTTCAAAAATATTAAATATGTAGTTAAACTGCTTTATTTTATTTTGAGTATAAATTTTTCTTTTAATTTCGTTTTCTCAAATTTTCCTGTCTTTCTTTCTTTTTCAACTTCAAACCGTCACATGCGTCGAGTTGGTCAGAACGTCGTAGTGGCGCTGAAGCTGTACTGTGGAACGGACATTCGCCGGTATTTGACTGGCATCTACAGTAACCGCGAATGGCCGCTTTCGTTGTAGGACCCGCAGAAAAGAGGTTTGGCTCGATTTGCTGCAAATTCAACTGACTGCAGAAAGAACAGCTCCGCAGAAGCCTCCGAGAAGTTGCGAAGCGATATAGAGAGGAAGATGTGCGATGGGTAGTTTGCCTGTTAGAGCGACTGCCCAGGAAACTGACGGATTGAAATGCGCTCCACTGAAGTAGAAAAGGTAGATATTGTCTTTTTTTTGGAAAGGAAGCACGGGGGAAATCGTCATGACTTGGAATAGACTCAGTTGTCTCTCCTCCCATTCACGGGCTTTTTTCTTTTCCTCAGTCTTTTCAAGCAATGGAAAAGAGAGTGCAGGCAAGCTAGACATTTTAAGTCGTGTTTTAGAATGTATTGCTCCATTCAAAAAGCTTCCAAACCAAATGAAACGTTGACCATTTCACTGAAAAACCCTTAAATTTGAACGAAAAAAAATTGTGGAGCACATTGGAATCTAAGAAACCTGGTTTGCAGTCCCTACCTTATATGCCCAAAAACCGTTCCCAAGACGAACAAAGCAAAACCGGCGTTCAACGCAGCGTGAGTGAGTCCGTCCGTGGATCGAGCTACGTAAACATTAGCTTGCATGGTTCCTGAACGTCTTTCTGATCAGTTGTTCGGAAGTTTTCAAGCCAACCAGCGAAAACGAAGGAAAGAACGCCGATGAACTCGGCGAAGCATTTGGCGAAGAGGGAGTATGGCTTTTTCGGAGGAGCTGGAGATGCTGCTCTTCGCGTCTCGATCCGGTCAGTCTCCCAGATTTTTCGAACTGGTGGGCTCTAAAAAATAACAAATATCAATGAAATCGCGATATTTTAAAAAGGGATAAACTTATCCCTAAAGTTTTTTTTAACACACAGCTGTTGTTGATGTTCAAAGAGATGACTGAAAAGAATTCATTGCCTAAGATTTTTTATTTCGACTTTCACTTGAGTAATGAACTATCAGATAAGAACTTAAGATGATGAGAAGACAGATGAAAGGTTGAGAAGTATGAAGAAATCAATAAGGTCATTCGAAACTCGGCTCACCCTGAGGTCAATGATATAAGGCGACAAGTCTTCATTGGCGGAGCCGTTTCGAATCCGTTGCAGCGTGTCTTGTCTCATTATCCTTTGCAGCAACGGAAGATTTTCAGTACTTGGTCGGAACTCGTTCAGAGATATCAGTAATGAGCGAAAGTTGCTAAAACTAACATCACATTTGGCCTCGGCGGCAACAGAAATTCGACCCGTTGTGTTCAGCAATTGCGTTAATGCGTTTCCCTCCCAGAGAAGATCACAGAGCTTTTCGTGCCTGCAAAAAAGAGATCAACTTGAAATTCCTGGTTTGATTGGTACAAAAACAGGAAAAAAGTAAAAGAAACATCAATTGAAGGTCCTGATCTTCTGGTCCTTTCCTTTCGTTGCCAATTTTTTTCGGAGACTCTTTTTAGTTTTTAGACTTCCGTCAGGTCCAATATTCATGATTCTCCGAACTCCCAATGATTCCTCAAAGATGCGCGAAGGAAAAAGCCGGAAACGAGATATCCGGAGTCATGGCTCGCAAATATTTTTTGGGCTCCCTTCAGTTTGATGAATCGCTCAAACATTTTATCGCCTTATACCTTTTCGGGCGTTTTTGGATTCTTACCTTGAGGAAAGGAGTTTGGAGATGATATTGAGAACTTTAGTAATATTCTTGAAATTTCCTCTGGATTCGATTACATTTCAAGTAGTTTTTGCAGTTAGAATTTCCTCGATTTTCAATAATTTCTCACATATTCGTCCAAAAGGTTCTACCTGAGTCTCTTCAACTGAAATAAAAAAGTCCATATTTCTCATTTTCTGAACTAAAGGAAATAGGTATTTTGAAACTCATGTGAAAATTTCTGTTGGAAGTCGCGTTTGTCTCAGTTTCATTAGAGCGTTTTTGATAAGATTCATTTTGCGGAATCTTTTTTTATTTACATTCTGATAGTAAAAAAACAGGGATTCTTGCGATTTTTTTCTGGAAGACTCATTCAGTTATTATTCTTTAAAAATAGTAACTACGAAAAATTCAACTCAATCAACGCATTGAGAAGTTTTTCCAAGAGAATTCTACTATATTGGGCACAGAGAAAGGCGCCGAACTCCCTTCGTAAATATCTTCTGAAATAGTTTGGATAATACTTGATATTCACTCTTTTTTGTTCTACCGCCTCCGCTGAGCTTTCATTTCGACCTGGCAGACATCAAGGAAGTGGCCGAAAAAGGGGAGCGTCACCTGGAAGACGAGGCAATCGCGTTATGATGCAAAATTCATTCACCGGATCGATGAAACCCCGCCAGAGGGCTAAAACTTCTTCTTATCACCTCCAAACAACTTCAGATGTTCTTGGCAGCCTTTTTTGTGAATTTTCAAATGAACCTCACTCGAATCTCACTCGATTCCAGAACTGAATGCCATGAAATGGCCAAGATGTCAGCCGAACGACGGAGTCTTCGTCGACGTATCGCCGTCTCCACAGTCCTGGTCTTCGCTGTCGTCGGATCCTTTTTCTTTGTTCTTTTCGCCGGATCAGGTTTATGAAATCTCGGAGTTTCTTTCTAAAACCAGAGTCATAAAGGAAATGCTCAACTTCACGTCAAAAGAAGGTCGCCGCGAGGAGTCTCCAACGAGTTTGACGACTGTCGACCTCGTCTTTCTCGTCAGCTAATCAAGTTTTTTGGAAAGTAATCTGAAAAGTTTCAGCTTCGAATGGATCGTCCCAGTTCCCGCAAGACCTCTTCACGATGGAGCAAAGAAGACGCGGCGCTGTACTGCTCCACGTCGCCGGCCTCATCTACATGTTCGTGGCCCTCGCCATCGTCTGCGACGAGTTCTTCGTCCCTTCCCTCACTGTTCTCACAGACGTTGTCAGTATTTCTCTTCTTTGAGCATTTTGAGGCTCAAAAAAAAAGACAAAGAGTAATTTCATAATAGCCAATGATTTTATTGTTATATAATGATAAAAAAAATCATATCATGTAAGATATCGAAAAAGAAACTATTTGACAGATATTTACGATGGGAAAATGAAGAAAACTTTTAGATTTTCACATCAGTTCGGTAGGTCATAGATTGGATCGTTACTGGAAGTTTTTTCATCGACCTCCCTTTAAAACTTCATTCCAGAAAAAAAGAAAATTATAGTTTGCTTAAAAATTCTCGCTAGAGTTTTGAGAGCATTTGTTTGTTTAAAAGCAGTGTTTGAAAGCACGGAGTCTTGCTTAACCAAAAGCGAAACAGAAAACAGCTCTTCGCTTTGAAACTTCTATGATAACTGCCCATGCGCCTTTAAAAAATCTAGCGGGTATTTTTGAAGAGACTAAAATGCATTTCAGAAAATTTCTTCGGAAAAAAAAGAAGAAGAATATATTAGCCAAATCTTTGTAGTTGTCAATATCCGACGACGTGGCCGGTGCGACTTTCATGGCAGCCGGCGGCTCGGCTCCCGAGTTTTTCACCTCTTTATTCGGTGTCTTTGTAGCTCAGGACAATGTCGGAGTCGGCACTATCGTTGGTGAGTCTTCAGAATTGTTCTGGAAATCGGAAATTCAATCTTCCAGGCTCGGCAACTTTCAACATTCTTTGCGTTTTGGCGTTCTGCACGCTGTTCTCCCGTCAGGTCCTTCACATCACCTGGTGGCCTCTTTTTCGGTTTTCTTGTCTGATCCTTCAGAATAATCAAGTCTTCATCATACCTCAGAGACATGTCCTTCTACACGTTCTCCTTACTGCTTCTTCTCCTGTTTTTCTACGACGAGTACATTGTTTGGTACGAGGTGAGCCCCAAGAAGTCATACGAACTCCCATTTATCCTTGTCATCCATCTTCTCGAATATTCACGATGTCTGAACATGTATTTATGAACACTCTTCAGGCGCTCATCATGTTCTCGATTTACATGGTTTACGGTGTTTTCATGAAGTTCAACGGGTACCTGGAATATCGCGTCAAGGAGTTCCTTCTGCGGCGCTTCGGCATCGGCAAAGAGGAGGTTTGGACTTTTTTTCAAGTTGAATGAAAGGATACAACACTATTCTCGACCATTAGATTACCTTTTCAGGCGAGTAGAGCTCAAAGCATAGGTCGAACCCCTCGAAGCGTTCTAGGATCGAACCGTGAACCTCGCAGATCAATCCCGTTCATTCATGGAGGTCAATCTCGTTTTTCTGATTCAATTTGAACCTGAAAAGTGGCTTGAAAAACAATAATGAAGAGCTTCATCAACTTATTTCTATAATTTTCGAACCTGATTGTTCCGGTTTAAACTTGAAGAGAAAAATAAAATAAACGGATATTTGACAGCAGATAGCTGTGACTGCGCAACTTTTTAGAGGATTTCAGGCAAAATTTGACGTTTTAAGTTCAAAGCTTTATCGGTAGTTTTCGCCTGAAAATATTTAAAAAAAAGTTCCGTTTTTTAAGTTTGAAACAATAAAATATAACCCTTTTCGAAAAAAAAAAAACGGTTTCCAGTTCCATTTTTTTTTTGCTTGAAAGTTTCAAGGCAGCACCAATAAAACTTTTTTCAAGTTGTTTTTTTATATTTAGGTAATGATGTGCGCCGAGGAATCGCTCAAATGGCGATTGGATCAGAAGATGAAGATGGTGAGCATTTTTCAAAGAAAAAGAAACTAAGTCTCGAAAAAATGTTATCTTGTCTGTTGAGGTCCTGAGGTTCATGATTTCTATGCCTAGGCTCGTCCTCTCAAACGTCCTCTGCACGGAGTGAACGTCGAAGAAGACGTAATTCCGTCCATGCGAAGACTATCCACGTCAGACCGGCCACTACAGAATCCAACACCAGCAGAATCTTCATTCGCACGAGTTTGGAGAATGATTGCGAAATCGAGGAAAGGCATCTTCAGATAACGTGCCGACGGTAAGTGGCGTTGTCGATGGAGCTAAGATACATGAGAATGGACGGCCGAACGGGAGAGATTCGAAGAAAGGCGACACGAGGAATGGAACAACCACTTTGACGCCTGTTGTCGTGAGTTTATCTGATATCATTGAATTAAAAACAAAAAAAATGAATGAAATAGTTGAAAATTTGTTAGAAAAAAAACATAACAAGCCTGGTTTTCAATACCGCGTTTAGTTTTCAAACTCTGAGTTGCGCTGAAATGCGGTCGTTTAACTTTGCAGCCATTTTGTAGACTTACTGAAAGTTTGTTGTGATTAAATTCGAAAAAATTTTAAATCAATAAAAAATTAACGTAATTTCTTTTCAAATGGAAAAATGTTGGTACCGTCTCGCAACTGGAAAAAAGCTTCAGAACAGCGCTTACCCTTGTTTTTCTTCACTGACAAATGTTTGATTACTCAGAACATCGAGATGAATAGGCCTAAAGGAAATACTGAGAACGGAGTCTCCATACCGCCCATAGCCATCGATAATGTTCGTTGATTATTCTCCTTTCCTCTCCAAAATTCGAAAGTTTAGCTTTCAACAACCTCATCAAGCGCCGAACAGCCTCTAGATCTTTCCTGGCCTGATACAAATCGAAAAAGATTTGTCTTTTTATTGTTGGCTCCCATAGTTTTTCCACTATGGTTAACTCTACCAGATGTCCGCAATTTGGTAATTATCCTCTATTTTCCGAATTTAATTTTTCCTTTTCCAGAACCGAAGAAAGTGGTTCGTCCTCTCTTTCGTCGGTTCAATATTATGGATCGCGCTTTTTTCATATCTCATGGTCTGGTGGGCCAATACCATCGGCGAGACTTTTGGTATTCCTACTGAGGTATTTTCGATGTTTCCCACTTTGTAATTGCTTCAAATTTAGGTAATGGGGTTGACGATTCTGGCAGCTGGAACGAGCATTCCCGATCTAATAACAAGGTTTTTTATCTGAAAAAATACTGAACTAGAAATTTATCAGTGGGACATTTATGCAGTGCTGATGAAAAAGTTGATATTGTTTTCCAAAAGTGATACTTTTTTATAACATGCAAAAAAGATCAAAATTTCAAAAAATGTGAAACAGAAAACAGTATCCACTTACGGTTTCAATAAACACAGAAAGATAACTTTGGTAACTGTTACAGTGTGATCGTCGCGAGAAAAGGCCTCGGCGACATGGCCGTCTCGAGTTCCATTGGCAGCAATCTTTTCGACGTTTGTGTCGGGTACAAATTCCACTTTTATGCTCTACTTGATATTGATCATCCAGACTTCCGATCCCATGGCTCATCCACTTTGGCCTCTCACTTTTCAAGCCTGGGCCAGTTCAAAACAGTTTGCTTCTGTTTCGAAATATGAAAAAAACCGAAAGTTATTGCAGTATCGGTGATGTCGAACGGTCTGGCCTGCTCGCTGGGGCTGCTCTTCGCCATGCTGATCGTCCTTCTGGCCTGCATCGCCTTGTCCCGATGGAGAATGGACAAATTGTTCGGCCTTCTGATGATCTTCTCCTACGCCGGGTTCTGCATGCTGTGCATTCTGCTGGAGACCGGCCACATCAAATGTCCTCTTCGAAATACTTGTTAGACTTGTGTTGTTTTATATTCTGGTGAGTCGACTTCCTTTCGAAACATTTTTATAACTTCGAACCGGATTTCCCTCTTCTAATTATGTTTTCGCAAGCAATTGGTCTTATGAAAAAAAAAACTCAAAGGGTTAAAACTTAATTTTGAAAAAGTGTATCACAGATTGTAAAATTATTCTATTCTTTATATTCAAAAAAACTCTTGATCAAAAAAATTATCAGGCAAGTTAGCGGGGAACTGAGAAGTTAGACAAAAAGCCGAAAAAAATTTTTCTTTTTTTCTTTAATTTTCGTCTTAAACAAAGTAGAATTTTTGTAAATAAACTTCTGAGTATATTATAAACGTCCCTTTTGAGTAGTCCTAGGATAATTTCCGCTATTTTAAACACTCTCCGGGTACTTTAAAGAAACTTCAACTTCGCCCTGGATATCCCCCTATATTTTCGAAATTTAATAGCCGTTTATCTTTTCACTCCTAAAGTCGTCAAATGAGCACGAAAGCGTAACGAAACATAAAGTTATTATTCGATAAGGCATATTTTTTGATTTGTGCTCCACAAACACAGTGATAATCACTGGGCTTTTATCTGGTTTCGCTACATTTATCGTGCGATTTTCCGTTAGTTTCGACACCGACGAGATGTCTACGTCGTTTCCGTCAATAATATTTGATTTTTGGATCATATATCATTGTCTTTGTGTCCTTTTTCTCGTTTGAAACGAAAATAAATGATTTTTGTGCTCGCGGAATACTGAAAATGACCTGAGGCCAGCATGGAATCGACGACGGAAAACAAAGTATTTGCACTGGAGGGACGAGTTTTCCCACAGCTGTGCTTGTTTTTTTCTTCTTTCTTTCCCCTAGTTGCACTTTATTCCCGACTGACTCATTTTAATTCATTATATCCTCTAGGAATTTGATTTTTCAAGTAAATATTATATTTTTTGGCCAAGAAGTCACTTTTATTTTCACTAATTCTTTTTCTGTTCTGTTGTTTTTCATCGATGGCTGTTTTTAGTTCTCTTGAAATAATTTGTCAGAATTATTTTTTTCTCTGTCTAGAGAAGAAGTCAACCCGTCTTTGACTAACTATTACGTTAATGATAGAATAGTTATCCAAAGGAATATTAAACTTTCTTCACAACCAAGAAAATAAAAGATCCACGTTAACTTCGTTGCCTTTATTATTTGAATCAGGAAAATATTAAAACTTAAAGGGATCTTATTGTTGAAGTTCTCAGACTTAAAGATAAATTGTTTCCGCTTTCGAGAGAATCGAGAGTTATGATTATTTATTATCTGCCGCTTCTGAGAATATTTCGCTAATAAATAAAAATTTCAGTTGCTGAACCCAAAAAATCTCATTCTGTAGCGCTGAAAAAGTTATAATGACCTCTAATTGGGAAAGAAACGCTGAATTCTGATGAAAAAAAAGCGAGCGATTATCCAGTTGGACATTTCTTTCATATTCAAAGAATTTAAAAGTTGTTCTAGAAATAAACGCACCTCAAAGCATCCTGGGTTCGAGTAAGCAGATGATCAAGACCAGAAAATCTACAACTCAAAAAAAAACTGACACTCAGAAAATTTTCAAAAACATCCTTGAGGAAGTTTTTAAGGATTCCCAGATAAGATAAGACCAGAAGAAAGGCTGGGATTAGAGCCCGTGGGACAAACTTGTAGGGCGGGCTGTCGGAACGACGCGGAAAATGATAAGATTCCCGAGGCCGACCGATCGTCACTCTCCTTCTTTGGGGCTCATGCCGACTCTTCTCTTCCCGAACAATTCTCACTTCCTTTCCTTTACAACGCCGTCACCTGAGTTTCTCCAGCCACCTAGGCAATTGAAAAAACCATTATTTATTACCAACGAGCGTGTCGAGAAACGGTTCTCACCTCCAACTGGTTTTATCAACTGATAAGTTACAGTTCTTGACGTTAAAAACCCTCTCGGATCGAGGCCGTCCGAAAAGAATTATTTCTTTCTTATTGGTTTTCGTTTTTTTTTGCTCTTCAAAAATTCAAACTTTGATTTGAATACTTTCTATGCGCTAGTTGGAGTCCCTAAAATTAAAAAACATCGGCTATGCCTGCTTGCGCAAGTCGTTTCATGGTCGGACACCTTAACAGTTCGCAGCCATTGCGCATTAAGCCCTGAAGTGAGCTATCAGAATGATGGCAATCTAAACCCAGATTGTGACCCTCAATCTTCCGAAAAATCAGATTTTTCAAATTTTTTTTTTGAAAACGGCCCCTCGATTTTCTTGATTTTTATCTTTTCTCTCTTAAACTTCCGCAAAACTTTGATACTATTCAGGGTGCGGGTAATTTCTACCATCCGTCACAATGGTTAGCAAGGTATTTTTTATTTATTGAATTGCGGCTTTTATAAAGGCAAAATATTCAGGTTACATTATTTTTCATCGTCTTTGGTACGGTTTACTTTCTCGAGTCCATAGGAGGCTTCTACATGACCAGGTGAGCGAAATAAAAACGAATTTGATAAAATAAAAGTGAAAGTTGTGAGTTTTAAATTTAAAATCTAAAATAAACTCTATGGAGAATCACAATCTGTTCAATTTTTTCTAATCTGACAACCGAGATGCAAACTTCGTGAAGTTCATGCTTATCAATAATATTAATATTACATTCAAAAATTTTTTCGGGTTTCGCTTTACTGAAATTGCTGGTATTATTCTGTGAACTATAGTTTCTTGCAATGTCTTTCATAACATATTTTTGAACGCCTACTGAAATTTGGCGTTACTCTTCATCTGTGGTCGATATTTAGTGGCAATATGCAACTTATTGGACAAACAAAGCCGTCCCAAAACGTTGTGGGAGTGTGTATGTGTCGATACAAAGTTCCTCACTATCGCTTTGGAACGCAAATTTTTACTTGACAATAAGATAAGAATAAGCCTTTGAGTCTAGTCATATTTTTGAAAGACAGACACAGAAAAATGAGGAAAAAAGTTGAATAATCGGCTACAAAACGTTTTCGGCGAGCTTTTCTAAGTGACATTTTGACTGTCTAAAGTGTCAGAAGAGAGAATAACGGGAAGCGACGCGAAAGATAAGAAATCAAAGAGAAAGGGACATTATTTTTGAATGTTTTGGTGAAATGAAAAATAATGAAGAGAGAACTTTAATTCGATTGTTGTGAAAAGGACGTTATTTGTAACTTTCATTGAAATTATAATTGAGGAGAAGAATATGTTTTTGAAAATAGAATTGCCTGAAAACTCACTTTTGCGTCAATCATGAGACAATTTATTCAAATACATCGAAAAAATTAAAATTGGTGTCAAAATTTTCAAATTCCTAGTGCGGTCGTGTTCATCGAGAAGCAGTTCCAAATCCCTTCAAAACTCAGCGGAACCATGGTTTCTGCTGGAGATTTCGCCTACATTCCTGTCGTCATCTTCACAAGTTATTTTGGAGGAAAGGTTAATCACTTTTATTTCTATTCGATTTTTCGATAAAACTTCCAGGGCAACAGAGCCCGTTGGATCGGCGCTGGCTGTATTTTGATCTCCATCGCCAACTTCATGATCAGCAGCAGCAATTTCCTGTTTCCCGTGGAGAAATTCCACGTCAACTCATCCTATATACCGCCCACGCTTGTGCATCAAATCAATCGGTGAGAAAAATTAAAAACTGCAGCTTTGAATTCGCAAATTATTTAAAAACCCTTGATTTTTTTTAATAGGAAACTTCGAGTCTAATTTATTTGAAAACTCCTCGATTAGTTTTTTTTAGAACTAAAATCAAGATTAAGAAAGAAACTCTTTTTTTGGATTTTCAAACTTCAATGAATTATTTAGTGATTTGGGAAGAAGTTAGCTAATTTAAATTATTCGAAACGCGACGCTTGGACCCATTCCAAGGGCGATCATAAAGTTCCTACTGAGTTACACACTCAATTCAAAATTTAGTTTCAAAATCTATTCCAGAGTTCATGAAAATTTATATAATTGAGTGTTACAAACATCTCTTCAAACATTCCATGATTCAACAGTTACAAAATTACTGTGAAAAGTGAATAAACGCTAAACTTTATATAGAAATAATTTTTTCATTCAAAATATCTTTTTTTTTTCAAATATTGTTCATTGCTTTTGAGTGACTTGATCGGAAGTGCTAACGACTCCCTCTGGCTTGAAGAAGTCCATTCAACAATTGATCCGCAGAATCGGGTTGTCTCAAACTATGTGAGTTATGGAACTCCCGAAAGTAGGAAATAGAAGGAAGTTTAGGAAGGAGACGAACGCCATGACCTGTTGAAAAAGTACATTTCTTATTGTCACTCCAACAAAGGATCGGATATTTGCCAAAAGCTGGAGGTTCTAAAATGTTGAAAAATACAGAAATAATGTATCTCTCAGTACTACATGGGTCAAAGGAACGTCGTTAGTGAGCTTGACGTTTCTCATGTGAGATTACTCACGAGCTTGCCCTACGCGTTCTGTCACTCCATTCTCAACACCATTCGATCTGATGTTAGTTTTCCTTCTGAAGAACTCGAGCTATCAATAATATTTGAGCACAAAGCGGACGAATGCAAAAGGGACCAGTCTTCTTTGGGTCCATTCATGATGATTTTCGGAGGCCTTCTTGTTCTTGGAGTTGGCCGGTTGGGATTTGAACTTATGGTCCTCTCAAGGCTAGATTGAAGAAGATCATAGCTCATTCTGAGATCTTTTCTTCTGAAAATCCAACAATTCTCAAATTATCTGCTCGAGAATTCTCAAATTATCTGCTATCTACACTGTCTACAGTTATCTTGTTCAAGAAGTCAAATCTTTGAAAAAAGTATTTTTTATCTTGAGAAAATCTTGGAAGTTGATAACTGAAGCGTTTGCGTTCCGTTAAAATTAATGTACGAGGAAGGAAAATTTAAGATTATTTCTGGTCGTTAGAAACCTTGTTGATGTTATAGAACCATGCCGTTTTCCCTGGGCCTTCCACTGATGGACGACAACGTCAAGAGAAAGAATCTCCCCCTTTACTTCTGTAATATAAACCTTCTTATCAAAATATCAAAGAAGTTTCCAGCTTTCATGTTCTTTGTCAAAATTCTCGGTCCAGTCATTGGTCTCTTGGTCGGCGGTCAACTCAACAAAATCTACTACGATTTCAATCGTAATAGCCCATTTTTTGATTAAAATACAAATTTTTTGAGCTCCTCATGGTCTTACTCCCCTTGATCCAATGTGGATTGGCTGCTGGTGGCTGGGATTCCTCATTTTCGGGTAGAAGACTCAAAAAAAAGTCCAACGAAAAGAACTATTTCAGAGCTTTACTGTTCGGACCTTCTTTGGCGCTCTACTTCTTCCCCTCGGATGATCTGGATCTTGGAAAAGAAGGAGCCGAAGAGAAGCTCCTGGATAACGGAGAAGTTGTGGTGAAAAGGCCTCAAAGATTGAATCTCGTGGATCGACATGTCCGCAAAACTTCCGATGGAAAGGTCCATATGCCGGTTGGCGCTGGAGAAAAGGCAACAGGTACTCGAATTGCTCAGAGAAACTATCGATAAACCAATAAAACAGAGTTTTTCACTACGGTCAGCGAGCTGTTCCGCAACAAAATTTTCATCGGAGCCATGCTTGGCCGGATTGTTGACGTCCTCGCCTTCAAGGGGTAGGAATCAGCCGTTTTGATTCAAGTTTCAATATTGAACTTTCTTCAGATACTTTGTATTCCTCGGAAAATACTTGGAACTGCAATTCGGCGTACCGCAGTTCAGGATTCAACGATACCTAGGTATTTCGAAAAAAATGATGTTTTCATTGAGAAAGTATGGGCATGTGTTTCATGGAACTTTACCATTTAACTAAAAAGACCCTCCGATTAATTCGAAATTTGGGCTCGGACGATCATATCGTAGCTTTTCTTTCCAAAGGAACTGGATAAAAAAACTGACATGTAAGAAGTCTTCGCATTCAGCTTCAACTGGAATCGTTGGATTTGCCATTGGCGTGATCCTGGGAAGTATCTCGATGAAAAAGTTCCGATTGGAAGGTTCTTTTTTTTCTGATTCTATAAATCAAGTTTGCTATCAGGAAGAAAAGCAGCCGGCTGGGTCGCTATTTGCAGTTTGGTTGCCGCGTCTTTGTCTTTTGTAAACTCAACGGTTGGCTGCAAATCTGTCATAGGACTGATGGGAGACCAGGCCATGTGAGACATCCTAAACTGATGAAAAAACAAAAGTTTGTCAATTTAGCGCCAAAAACTTCACGTTCGACACTTGCCGAGATGACTGCGGGTGTGAAGGAATGCCGTTCTACCCAGTTTGCAACAAGGCGTTAGTGAAGTAGAAAAAATATCCTTGAAACAAGGAATTTTCAGAGGCGACGTCTTCTATTCTCCGTGCCACGCCGGCTGTCCAATGGGTTGGAAGAATTACAGCATTTTCGATAATACCAACAATCCGAGTGAAACACTGGCGAGTCTTAAAACTAAAACTTCGAAATTTCACGTAAGTTTCCAGATTTTTGAAAACTGCGAGTGCGCCAACCACGGAATTCAAGAAGTCAGTCGCACATTCTGTCGAATTGGTTCGTGTAACTAATTGGATATCAAAGCTATTATCAAAGTTCAGAAGAGTGTGAGGAGCGGTTCAACCGATTCTTCATGAACCAAGCCATGACAGCAGTTTTCGGAGGTCTGTCCGTGGTTCCAGGAATGCTCATCGTACTGAGGTTACTCTCTTCAGAATTTAAGTCAACTTGGATGTTTTCAGAGCAGTTCCGCCAGAGCACCGAAGTATCTCCTTGGGTTTCAATGGTTTCCTCGTCAGTTTATTTGGTAAATGATTCAAACCTTTGTCTATAAAAATTATTTTACAGCCACGCTTCCTTCGCCCATCCTGTGGGGTAAGATCTTCGACATGAGTTGCCTGATGTGGCAGACGTCCTGTGACAAGAAAGGCTCATGCTCCATCTACGACACTGACGAGCTTCGAGTTAGGTGAGTCTTTTACCGACAATGGCTCGGAAAAAAATGAGTCTTCAGACTACACATCATCTACGGTTGCTTGCGCCTATTCTCTTTGCTTTCCGACATTTGGGTCTTCATCTGGGCCAAAGGGTTGAAACTCATCGACGAGGACGATTCCAAGAAGATAGACCAGAAACCAATAACTATTGAGAAAGAAAAAGAACACCCCGAAACCGAAGAAGTTTCCGCCGTCGCTGATCGAGTAGAAAAAGTCGCTCAAGATTTAGACACATTGATAGATCGCCGAGGATCTTAGAACTTCCTGATCTTTTTCAAGTCATAACAATCTGTACGATCCACGAAGAAAAAAACTACGGTTCAAACTCCATTCCCTCAAAATCCTGAGCTACATACCATAATCAACGTTGTCACTTTGCCCAATCCATCTACCATTCCTACATCTTCCAAAAAACGCTCACTTTCGGGTCTCCTTTTTTGTTCGAAAAAAAACCTTGAAATAAACGTAAAAATCTTCAAAAAAAAAAAAACATCAACGGGGTTAATAACGAGGAAACAACAGAAACAACAACAATTACCACATTTATTGCTCATTCGTCTCTTCTGATTCTTCTTCTGCCAACGTATCCAACTCTCCATAATTCTCCACCTAAAACCGTTCCAAGTTTTTCAGGCGACTGAAAATCTATGTTAGGCAGAAAGTGGACGAAAATAAACGATAGCTATGCACGTAAAAAAAGTAGCCTTAAAAGGCCGAGATATAATATAATAAAAATAAGTAGTTATTGAATATTCATCTGAGGGTTTCTAGTGCTACAGTATTTTTAGAAACTTTCTACAAAACTTGGTACGTTTTTTAACTTTTGAATTTTTGTCAAAGGTGTTTTCAGCTATTCTGATCAGCTTCAATTTGATTTTTTTTTTTACTAAGTCTGTCCATGGCTAACTTTTAACTATTGATGCGTTTTTAGCTGGTTTCCGTGGATATGTTTTCGCAAAAAAAAGTGAAGGCATTTTTTCTGCAATATTTCTTTCTAAAACGTACCTTCATATCGTTCAAACCAAGCTCCTCGTTCTGATCGAAGGACCTCACGTAAAATTCTTTTTTCAATCGCTCATCTTCCAAAGGTGCCGATAAACTCTGGAACTTGATTTGCGAAAAGATTCAGGATTTTTTTCCGAACCTGAATGTAACTATTTCCGGCCGGGTCATCCAGAACAATCGTGGCGGGAGTTCTCAACGCAATAATGTCGTCGATTTTCGTCAGAAACTCTTGAACCACGTTTTTCTCGTCGGTTTTCGCGCTGTCGCCCATGAAGAAAGCCGATTGCTAGGGATTTATTTTTATTCCTCTAAAAAAAACTTGAAAGAACCAACCACATCGAGTTGGTCTTTTGTGGCAGTGAGAAGTCCTTCGACTGTTGTAAACCGACTACACAAGGCGCCCTGCCCTACCTGTGAAAAACAACTTTTGTTCGTTTTTCTGGAAAAAAGTTTCACCTGAAGCTCGAGTTCTGGGATTTCTAGAGAGCAAGTGTCTGATTTCAGAACGTCTCTAGCAAGGTCAAGCTCCTAAAAATATTATGATGGCACTGAAAATGGTGGAATTCAAAATAAAACACAAAAAGATAACCTCAAACCAGTAAGTTTCGAAAACAATGAAAAATAAATTGATTTTCCTTGAAATTTTGTGGAAATTTATATTTTTAAAGTTTCGGGCTTAGGCAGGCGAGTTAGGCCTTGGCCTGCGCCCTATTTAGGGACAGGCGAGCAGAAATCGATTAGGCTTAGGCTTAGGGGGCGGCATAGCTCAGCTGGCATAACTCATTTCTAACGTCCGCAAGGTCGTGGGTTCGAGTCCCCCCGAGGTCGACCAAGCCTTTCATCCCTCCGGGGTAGATAAAATTGGGAGCTGCATGCAGCGAAAAGGCTCAATCTCTGCCATCGGCCTTTGGAAAGCCGGCACCGTAACTCTTCCTACGACCTCTCTTGTATCTGATGTTCTACGAGCAAAATTCACAACTTCTCTGCCTAAGCCACAGCTCCTGCCGCCGTTTAAACACAGTCAAATCAATGAAAGTCGATTGCACATGTATTCTTACATTGAAGATGCAATAAACAAACAAAACAAAGTTTCGGGAAATTCCCAAAAGTTCAATTTTTTTCCTTCTCAATTATGTTTTTGAGCTATTGAAAAATGGGAACGAAAAAATGAAGTTAAAAAGTATTTTTTAATATTCTTTTTCTCATTCATGTTTTTTTTTGCCAGACTGAGATTTATTTAATCAAAATAAGTCGTCAATTGCTTTTAAATAATGCTTTGCAACATCTTCCTGTCAATTTGGTTTTTGTTCGTTGTAAAATCACAAGAGTTTTTCTGATTTTATAATAGACCTGAAGCATAAAGTTGAAATTATCACATGAATTACCCACATTCTCCACGCGAACACTGAGACGGCAGCCGTGGTCCCGAGTCGCTCCGCCACTTTTGACTTCGTTCGATTTGTGCCCGCAGTTTTCGCAGGCCAAAGACATGATGATGACGGTTTGGAAGAAAGGAATATCTGAACAATATTCTCATTGATCGAAATAAAAGAATGAATGAACCGGTTGGCTTCATATTCACAACGGCAGGAGCTCTGCAGTTGGGACAATTCGTGGGGAAATGAAGGACTTCTCCTTTGGCGTCTTCGAAAGAGTTCCATTCCGGGGCAGGTGTCTCCTCGGCCGCTTCCACTTCTTCTTCTTCGCTGAAGGAATCAAAATAAACTCCCGCAGTTTGATTCACCATTAGCTGAACCATAAGACAATAAATGAAAAAAAAAAAACTATTACACTAAAAATTTGATCCAAAAAACAACAACAAAACAACTCCAAAAATTTGACGGCCAGAAATTCAATATGTAGAAGTAAAACATACATAAATTCGTTCAGATTGTACATGTTTGGTTTCTTTTGCGTTTTTATCTCTTTTTCTCAAAATTTTTTGTTTCTTCACGTTTTCATCTTTATTACCTATAACATTTCATCAAGGTTTGGCGATTAAATTTCAAAATTAGATTGTAAAAATTTTTCTAATATTCATCAATTAAATTGAAATGTAATTAAAAACATCTTGTATCTCTTACTAACCTCACAGTGAGAAATTTTAATTCTTATAACTTTCAGTTCAGAAACTTTAAAAGACAGAAGATGAAATTATTCAGAAATTGGACTCTCGAAGAATGGAATTCAAACTTTTTCGAAAAATCAAATTTCGAGGAAACCCTCAAGATTAGTTCTGAAAATGACTGACTCGTCTCCAACCAATCCGAGAAGTTTGTCTTCCAATAAAGGTCGATGATAATGTGCGACAATACACCGAGGATCAACGTGTCGAACGTCTGGATTTTGAATAAAACAATTTCCCGTCGGATCCCGCAGTTTCTAAAAAGAAGTTCTTCAAAATCGCTGTTTTCCTATGAAAAACCAAAGTCCACGTCGTTTTCAGTTCTAAGCAGTCGTCTAATCGTTCAATAAATCTGTCGATTTGTTCGGCCGATTCAGGATCCAATTTCCTCCGAGCCTCCTGATCTTGAGAGAGACCGCACTTGACTCTACTCAAAACTCCTTCAACTGTCGTGATCTCTGAAAAATGAGATTCAAAAGCTTGAAATAGCAATATCTTTACCTCCAGGCTGAGATTTGCTGGGGATATTGAGTTCAAGCTCGGGGATTTCAATCGATGCATATTCGCTTTTGACGACTTGTCTTCGCAAATCTGGCTGTTCTTTCACTCTCAACACTATTTCAGTTCCATGCTCCTGGAAAATTGAATCTCGAAATATTTTAATGTTTTCCGCCCTCAAACCTGGACAGCCTCGCCGCTCTGAATTTCATTATTTTTAAAGCCACAGTGCGGACACTCGAATGATATCAAAATAACAGCTTTATAGTATGGAATAGATGTACACATTAACCGCGTTTCTCCCTGAAAAATACTTCAAATAGCGAGATCGAAAGATAAACAAACATTTTCTTCGCAATTCATACACATGCTTTCCACGCACATAGGAGCTGCTGCTGCATCGTCTGCCGACAACGCTCGATATATCTTGAAACATATTTGAAAAAAAATATATATATGAACTCACATCATCCGAGTTTGCCGCCATTGTTTCGCAATCCTTTCAACCTGAACAGTTTTCATTAATTTAAATATACTGAAACTGAAATTAATAGTAGAGAAAGAAGGTAAAGAAACAAAAAAAGGTTATATTATAAAAAAAGGAAAAAAATGAAAATAGTTATGATTACAAAATTCGCTCCATGGAAATTCCTTTCAGCGCGGCAATTTCAAAAAAAAAGGTGATCAATTCATTCGCAAAACAAGTGCACTCTCATTTTGAGCTCTTTTCGCCGCGTTGCCATGTCCGGTTTAGTTATTTTCTATTCTGGCCTTATGCCGTGTTCACTTTCATTTCGCGAAATGCAAAATGATCTCTGACTCTCTAAAATTTAGTTATCTTTCCTTTCTCTAACGGGTATTTTTGCATTTCGCGGAACCAAGTTGAACAAGGCATTACACTCGTGTTCGAAGTAATTACCGCGAAATTCAAAATTATCTCTGAGTCTCCAAGTTCAGTTATCTTGTTAATCCCTGACGGCTATTCGATTTTTGCGGAGTAAGTTTTTAACACGGCATCTAAATAATGATGAAAGGAAACCCGAACAACATTTGCAATCTTATTCTCACTCCGTATTTGAAAGCTATAGGGTTGTGCGTTTTGAACACTCTTTGGGATCAATGAAATTATCTCGTTTTTGCAGTAAATAGAATGTCGCTATCGGAGATCGAAGACAAAGAGAATAACGCGAGTCCCACTTCAGAATTAGAGGTTGTTTTCTGTATAAGCTGAAACTATTCATTTTTTTCAGAATGAAAAATCGGTTTCTGAAACGCAGGCTGATCAGGACGGGTATGTTTGTGAGCTTTGAAAGTTAAGATCGAATTGTTTTTAGATGGACTTTGTCGGATTTTGATGTCGGTCGACCTCTAGGTAAAGGAAAGTTTGGTAGCGTTTTTATGGCGAGAGAGAAGAAAACAAGGAAAGTGGTCGCTCTCAAGGTTTTTTGTTTTTGTTCATCCTAAAAATTAAATGTATTTTTCAGGTACTTTTCAAAAAACAACTGGTAAATTACGGAGTTGTACATCAGATAAAAAGAGAAATCGAAATACAGTACCATTTACGGTTAGTAAGAGCTTTGCGCTTCCGTGTATCTGAAATAATCTCAGGCATCCAAACATACTCGCTCTATTTGGCTTTTTCTATGACTCATCCAGAGTATACATTATTTTGGACTTTGCACTCAATGGCGAGCTTTACAGCTATTTGAAAAGTTACAAGGATCGAATACTTCCTGAAAAATTGGCTGCCAAGTAAGTTCTTCGAAAAGTAAAAAAAAACTTATTTTGGTTTTGGAGTTTGTTAAGTTTTTGAAAAAAGGCTCTAATCTTCTTTCCAACGATTGTTTGATCTGAATTTTCAGATTCATTCGTCAAATTTCGGAAGCTCTTATGTACTGCCACGAAAGAGGCGTTATCCACAGGGATATAAAACCGGAAAATCTTCTAATCGATAAGAATCTCAACATCAAGGTGTGTAGCAGAATTGATGAAGATTTTCAGCCAATGTAATGGCAAATAAAGCAAATTTTTTTAAAGGAATTCGGAAGTTTTTAGAATTAAAATCAATAATTCCAAGACATCGACATATTTTTCCGATGCGTCTTTCAAAAAAAAACTTTCTGTATTCAATTTTTGTGAATTTTATATAGTATATCAAAAATCTACGATAAATAGGGAAGGAAACTAAGATTCGAAGGGTTCCTAAAATTCAAGAAGCTTTGATTTGACTTTTCATCGTTCCATAACGTGGCAAACCATATTTTCGAGCTGTTTGTCAAAATGTTCACTCACAGCTCTCATTGGTTTGCCTATAAAATGACCAAGATGCGTGTGCCGTTGCAGAATCAATGAGCAATGGTTCCTAATTTCCTTGGGACATTTGAACTGAACCAAGTTCGAACTTTTCGATTTCTTCATAATTTCTGTAATTTGAAAATGTTGCAGCTAGCAGACTTTGGCTGGGCAGTTGTCTCGGATCACTCGATGCGGAAAACCATCTGCGGAACTCTGGACTATTTGCCGCCGGAGATGGTTTCCAACAAGGAGCACAATCACACGGTTCGAAGATATTTATAATCGAAAGAAATTTTGTTGTTTTAGGTTGACATTTGGGCGATGGGAATCCTACTGTACGAGATGGTGTGCGGCAGAGCGCCATTCGCGGAAAGAACGAACACAAGGACGATGGATCGTATTCAGAAATGCGACATTGTGGTAGATTTTCTCGTGTTTTTCGTTTCAAACTTCATTTGTTCACAGTTCTATCTCGAAGAGGGCGAGGAAGAAAGCCGTGTCAGCCCACTATGTCAGGATTTGATCAGGCGTCTTCTCAAGGTCAATCCCGACGAACGGTAGCTTTTATTTTAGTTTCTTTCAAAACCAAATCGTTATGGAGCTTTTTTCTCAGCGTTTTATCCCGGGGCAAACCATATTTTCGATCTGTTTGTCAAAATTTTCACTCACAGCTCTCATTGGTTTGCCTACAAAATGACCAAGATGCGTGTGCCGTTGCAGAATCAATGAGCAATGGTTCCTAATTTCCTTGGGACATCCAAATAACGAAGTAACAGAGGTGCAGGATTAGGAGGCAGCCCAAGGCATGGCGGCCAAGCCGAGACATTGAGCCAAACGATAGAAATGAGCCAATAATTTACGTGGACTTTGGCACCTAGGTCTTTTTTTTTGCATTTCGAATTTCGTATTTTTACAACTTTTTTTTTGTTTTCAAGAAAAATTCAAAAAAATGCTCAGGGCAGATATCGAACTCACACAAAAAGCCGCCTCGTTGTGAAAGAAGGTCCGGCGCTTACAGAACTCTTACTGAATTTATTGGAGTGCTTTTTCTTAGGGTCCTATATTTTTAGCAGATAATCTACCATGCTCACAAGAGATCTTACTTAGGTCTACATGCCACCAAAGTTTCAACTCGAAACTCGTCTCCGAGTTCGAGAAACTTGTCCCCGAGCGAGCCCTAATCAAAAAATTTATTTAGGCGAAAAATTTTTATACTTGGATTTTTGTTTTCAACACTGCAAGTTCCCTGGTGTACACAGGTTTCACAGATTGCTAAAACAAGAGCTTCTAGATGATAGGGCGATTTCGGCATACAAATGACCGTCGCGCCATGCTGACTTTTGAAATAGTCATTATTGCCTTTTGGGCGTTTATGGCAAGGCAGCTAACCTCCACCTCTGCGAAGTGCGATCAAGCGGAATATTTTCTCTGAAAATCTTCTTCACTCTCTGGCGGCCATTTTGAACTTCGCGGAATCACTTTAAAGGCATAGGGGCAGTAAAATACGGTGTTTCAGTTCAAAGCAGTATTTTGTAGAGCTTTTCATTGCGAATCGAACGGTGAACTTGGAAACGTACAGAAATTCCTAGTTTTGAAGAAAAAATAATTCAACGTCGGAGAAATGAAAGCTTGAGTTCCCGCCAAAAGGGCGCTTCGCAGTTAAGTTGCTCTATGGACAACAGGCTTCGCCATCTTCCGGATATTCGCTTTTTTCTTCGTTTCTTTCAATTTTCAATTTTTTCTGTTGTCACCAAAGTTCTTTTCGTCACAAAAGCTTTTTATTCATGTATAATTTGCAAACTTTGTTCGCAAAATGCTTCTCTGGTGAAAAATGATAATTTTACACAGGTTTCGATTGGGATTGTGATATTTTGTGTTTTCTTTATTATCAATGTGTGTTTTCTGTTTTCTTAATTGATTTTTCAGAGAAGAAATCCTTAATTTGAAGCAGAAATCCGGTTGTTTCTCACAAAATGCGAGTCTAATGAGACGTCCGCAACATCGCGTGCACGGCTACTGTAAACAGTTGTCCGTAGGCCGATCCAAAGCTTTTTTCAAAATTAAAGGCGGGAAAGTAAAACCGCGTTTTTCTTCTAAAGTTGTCACATCTGTAATTGTTTTGAGTACACCATTCGATTCGCAATGAAAAACTTTATAAGGTACTGCTCTCACCTGAAACCCCATTTTTACTGCCCCTATGCCTTTAAGCACGGCATAATTGAGCGTTGGATGGAGAATCGACTTGTTTTCAGACTGCCACTGGAAGAAGTACTGAAACATGCATGGATCGTCTCCCACAAAGAAGCTGAACCTTTTGGGAAACTCGAAAAGTCTTCCTCTGTTCCCATTAAAATCTAACTGACCCTTCTTCAACGTTCAGTTGAAATAAACTTGCATTTTCTTTGAATTTAATCTTTCATTCTTTTTTCGGTATGGTCCTAAGTAGTTTTCACAACTTGAGCTGATATCATTTTCCATTTTTCTGCGATACAAAGTAGCTTTCCACATTTATTGATTGTACATTTCACAATGGTTTCCGGTCGCGGCTTAAACTAACTTTCCTTCTTTTTGGGTCAAACTGCAGTTTCATATGCGCCTGTTCTTTCAACTGATCACTCTGACTAATTACTCTTGCGGCTTCCGATTTTGTTGGCTTCCGAGGTTATTATATATTTTCTATGCAATTATAAGATCGCGATATTCTCTTTCCAATGTGAATAAAGTGTGGTCGGTGTGTTGGAGGAAGATAGTGGATTTCATTTTGGTTTTGAGCAAATTATTACTTCTTGAAGCGTGGGACCTTTTCTAATTCGTAAAAGTTTCGTGCGAAAAACGAGCGAGTTCCCGAGTTTCAAATCTTCTTTCAACGTTCAGCAGACAGCTGGTGAGTCAATTTTTCTCTATGAACTCTAAACTTTTAAGATTCTAAAAAATGCGTTCATAACTTTGTTTTTTCATGTGTCTCTTTGAAAAGGTAACGAGTGACGCGAAAATTTTTATAAAATTGAGATTTTCGGTAGTCGATGTGGCCGCTTGTGACATTCTAAACGAAATATCCATCATATATTGGTTTAATGATCAAAATAATTTTAGTAGTTACCCAAAATCAGTCCTTCTTTTCGCCCTTGTGCTCTTGAACGAGTCCGTCGTGCTTCTCCTCCTTCTTCTCATCCTTCTTTTCATCCTTCTTATCCTCTTTTTCTTTCGGCGGCGAGGGCGCGTCATCAGGAGCCATAGGGATGATCGCCTGTTTACCGAGTATGTATACATTTCTATAGGCCATTCCGCAGCTTTTTCACGTTTTTCTTTCCGCCAAAAAGACCAGGTCAAATTTAACCAATTTTCGCTTCAAGACCTTTGTTTCTTGCCGTTATAAAAGCATACATTTGATCTAATTTGGTATACGGTCTTTTTGGCGGGAAGGAAAACGTGACAAGCTGGCGCGGAATAGGCTATACATCTCGAGCAAACTCACGCCCGACTTTTTCTTCTCTTGATCTTCCTTGTGTTGCTTTTTCAGTCTGTCTTCCCAGTCGTACGGGAATTCCTGTAATTGTGAGTTGCAACGATGTGGGAGAATAAGATTCCTCGTTCGGAGTTCAGAAAGATTTTCAGATTACTTCAGAAATCGCTCAAAAATGGCATCAAAAGATGAATTTCTCAAAGAGTTTTTAACTATGAAAAAAAAATTGAAAGCCCTTTGAACAATTACCGAGAAACCGCTCTCGAAAAAAGAAAAATTTCTCTATGTAAGTTCTTTTCTTCTAGAAATAAGTTCGGGATAGCCTTTTCAAAAAAAGCCTTGCTGAAAAAGTCATGATTACACTGAAAACGGCTCCTCGCCTTGTTATTTTTTATTTTAACATTTTGCCTCCACTTGAAACTCAAGAAAGAAATCTTCTACAAACTGTAGCTTCCCAGAGCCTTTTCGCAACAGTAATCGAACTGTCCTTTCTTTTTTTTTTTGATTCCGTAATTTTGATATTCAAAATAAGTTTCTCACGACGGCTCCAGTGTTTTTCATCGCCTGTCTGAGCAGGTAGTAAATCCGATTGTAGTCGGGCTCATCGAAGAACTTGCCGCCGTCGATGGCGCGCATCACGTCGATAAATTCGCGAGGACAACTTCAACTTCGATTCTCCTTCTTGTTCGAAGTTGAGAATTTACCCTCCAAAGAACTTCTTCTGCTGGATTTCGTTTGTTCGGCACATCCGCTTCTCGTTGCCGATCTGAGCGATGTCAGTCAGGTTGCGCCAGGGCAGCGACCCCTTTGTTAGTTCGACCTGCAAGACTTTCTTATTGCGCAAGACTTATACCCAACCAGCATGTAGAGCCAAGTCTCGCAGTCGTCTTGGCGACAAAGTTCTCTGAGAATCTTTTTTTTTCTTTGAAATTTGTTTTCAAGCTACCTGTTGGAGTGGCAACTGACGGGCGCGTACTTGACTGTCCCACGGAAGCCGGCGACAGTTCTTGGTTTCTTGATCGTTCCATCTTCGTGAACGAATTTTCTGGCCATTCCTGAGCCGTTCACTGTTCAAAAGAACTCTGAAGGCTTTACCAAAGTCAAGTACATAGACCTTGCGAAGCTCGTCAACTTCAGGCCTTCCAATCGTGTAATTTCCTGGCTTGACGTCTCTGTTATCAAAATTTTCGGAAAGTCAATACCAAAATAGAGGGATACTCCGAGGTAAGTAATATTAAAGGTTACCTGTGGAGATAGCCAATATTGTGCAAATCTTCCAAAGCTTCCAAACATTGAATGCCGACCGATATGGCTGTTCCCATACTGAAGTCATTTTCATAAAGATCATGGAAACATTTTTACTCACGAGAATTTTTTTCCGGGCGACATGAGTCGCAAATCGGCCAGCGACAATCCGACAAACGTCATCACCACGTAGTTGAAGTTCTCATATGTTCCCTTAAAATTTCTTCCTTTGTACCCTTTCAAGTCTTGGTCGCACAAAGAATGGTTTCAAGCGAAGCGGTCGAATTTGAGCCATTCCACTTGCGGAGGCGGATTAATTACCTTGTCATTGATTTTACAAAAATGCCTTCCACCGCTTTTCATCAGTTCGGCGAGTACGTAGACTTCCATTTTGAGTAGCTGGATTTTTTCGTCCTTACCTTCCACCTGCATCTTATTACTTTCTGGTATTCGGCCCCCATCCAACCTTCAAAGCGTAAAAATCGCCTTTTTCGTTGCTGCACTTGTAGACGGCGCCGAAAGCTCCTTCTCCGAGTTTTTTATCGATTCTCCATTGCTTGACTTTCTTTCCACAATCTAGTTGAATCAGGTCTCCCATCTTTGCTGAAAACTCTGGAAGGTTAAGATTTTGATTGTTATCAAACCACTTCTTCAATCGAGAACGTGCTGACGAGAACTCGAAAAGACGAAATGGCCACAATTTGGATTTTCACTTTACGTGGGGGGTTTTTTTTTTGGAAGTCCAATTTGGAATTTATAAAAGACAATTGAAAAAATTACGTGCAAGCGAGAAAAGAGATGTTTTTTCCGATACTGCAGGTTTTTTTGAACTTTTTGAGACTTAAGGTTGGGACCAAAAATGCATAATGAAAAGATGCAATTTAAAAAAGTCCAGCAAGTCGATAAATTTTTTTTCAATATTTGCTATGGGCATAGCGAAAAATTCTCTTTCACAAAAAAATTTTTTTATTTTTCAAATTAAAGACGCATCGAAAAAAATCGTAACTTTCCTTCTTATTTTCAAAGTTTTTCACGGTCGAATTTCAGTTTCGAAACCCGACTCTAGCCCCTTGAGTGCTCAGGTTTTGCCAAGTATTTTTTTAAAGATTAAACGAAGAACGAAGAATGAAAGCTTTATACTACACAGGGCTTTTCAGGAGGATTGAGAATAATATTTTCCATTTTTTCCGTTTTCGGGTTTTGGAACCGTACGGACAGCTGATGCTTGTCCCGCTTCATTCTTTTGCCTTTGTACACAGAAACCTGGAAAAAATTAGTTTTCTGTTTTCGTTGGAGGTTCCTTGCCTCAATCCTGGTGCCCCACGTGACTGAAGCTTGACCAGTTTTCTCTTTCGACTTGGCCCTGAAATGATCACGTTTTTTTGTGTGAAAAAGTCCCAATGTATTACTCTTCTTTTTTAGCAGTGGTAGATTTTGTGAAATCGATAGTACCCCAAACAGTGTTACGGTAGACGTGAGCTCTCAATAGGAAAAGTGGTTGACTTTTTTTGTTCTAGCAATATTGCAAAATTCTTTTTCGGACTTCAAAACGAGTCGAAGTGAATGAATCATACCGGCTCGAAGACTTTTTGGCCTCCTCGACCATCTTGCTCAAAGATCCGAATGCTTCGTCGAATTTAGGTGGTCGAAACTCTTCTGGTCTGTTCACGCCGGATGCCCCAGTCAACGTCTGAACAACTTCTTTTGGTCATTAATCGACAGTTTCAAAAACATCTTCAATGGTTTCTGCAGTGACGGCGAACTCATCATCGTCTATCATCGTCGTGTTTTCTTTGTCTCTGAACCGATATCTAAGGTTCCTCAAAACCTTTTCTGCCTACATTTCGGTCCAATAAGCGACATTCTTGGTGTCTTTTTTGTTCCGTGTTTTGATTTGCAAGGCTTTCGTGTACCAACTTTTAGCGAATATAGTTGCCGTTTTGTCCGTCGTGTTTATCTCTGAAGTATGTCGATTTTGAAAAAAAAGCTTATAAAGAGCACCATTTTCGACCGACGCCTTAGTCGTTGATTCTGTGTGTCTTATCGAAATCTGCGCTTCGCTTTCGCTCTGCTCGGGTCTCTTGTTTGTATCAGGAGACTCTCCGTCCGGGTTCCTTAGAGACTGTTTTGAAAAAGAAAATCTATCTGGGAAATAACCTGGACAAGGAGAAAAAGGAAGTGTTGCGTTTTTTGGTCCTTTCCTTTTTGTGTTCGACAGCGTGGCCGATTTTGTGCCGACGGACGTAGGAATCACCCACCGTGTTCCGTTCTTTTTCCATTTCTATCTTGAAATCTTGGGTTTTTCGCTTCCCAGTTTATTGTATAACAGTAAGAGACGAGGACAGCTGAGCCTCGCCGCAAATGAATTTGTGCGCGCTAGTATTCATTTAATTGCAAATTGAACTAGCCATAGAGCAAACACTATCTAATTCAAGAGATTTTTCACAGCTCAAAAAAATTTTTCTTTCATTTTTTTTTTTTTTTTTCTCTCGGCAATGCAAGAAGTTTCCCGTCATCAAGTACGGTGTTTAGCCAAACTCACAAGTTCAGGAATTAAGATGAATTGACGGTTCGGGTAGATGCTCAGAATATTTTCGTGAAGCTTTCCGAAAGTGATTTTCATGTCGTGACCATCCTTGTCTTTGACCTTGTTCCGACTGTTTGCCAGCGGATGTTTCTGAAAAATTGACAATTCAATCAGTATTTAGCTGGGAAAGACATCATCAAGTTTTGCTGTCTTCGAAATATATTTAGTCTCTGGTTGGAAGATTGTGACAGCCTGCTCAATTTTGTACTTCAGCCAGTTTTTCTTCTCTTGTTTTGCGTCTTCTCTGGAATTTTCGAGGGTTTCCGCCTATTTCTTCAACTCTTCACTTTGCTTTCTTGTATCCTTCCGCGTCTTTTAATTCTTTCCCATATTTTCGAAGCATTTTATCTTTGTAAGACTCGCGTGTGCTTTGAGCTCTCGACGAGGTTGTCCGAGAAGATTTTCTCCTCGAAGGCAAAGACAACTTCCTCATGAATATCGACTTTAATTGTCCTCCCGTTTTTTCTGAATTTTTCGAAACTTTTTTTGCTGGAAAAAGTTTTAGGTTATTTTAAAAGAAACCTTTCTTTTGTACACCTGAACGCAATGGCATTTTATTATCCTCCATTCAGACAACTTCCGAGAAGGATTCTTTAAGAAATAACGCCAATTCACGTTTTTCTTCTTTTTCTTTTGTTCAAAATCTTTTTTTTAAATCCTTTCAATCAAACTCCCCATTTACGTAGAGTTTTTAATTTTGCAGTGAACGGAAAAAAGTGTGTCTTTTTCTGCAGACACTTTCCGAAATTTTACATACTGGAAATGTTCAAAAATTTTTATATTATAAATTTATATTTTTTTATGATTTTATAAAAAAAGTTTATTTTTTTAAACTCAACTAATAAATTTTTTTCATCGAGTGAGATAATTTTTTTCAATTCTGTTGAAAAAAATTTGGAAAAATTTTGAAAAAAATTTGCAAGATCCATATAGCTGGTGAAATTTCTCAACTCTTTTTCCTATCTTCTTTTTGGAGCTAAAAAAATTTTTCATTTTTTTCGAACTTCAAATTTCCTAGCTACTATTTGTCTTTATTAATAATTCAGATGTTTTCAGTTTGAAATGCTAATCCAGAGGCATTTATTGCCTCGATTTCTCTGCAAAAGCTCCCTTGTTCCGAGCGGATCAAACATAACGGCGTTGAGTTTTTCGAAGGAGGCTCCGCAGGAAGAAAATCAGAAACCACGTCGAAGCATCATGACGAACCCGTTGAAGGATAAACTGCAGGTATCGAAAAAAATTTAAATTAAAAAAATTTTCAATTTTTTTAATTTAAAAAAATTATATTGATAGGCGGCTTAGAACTTGAAATTATTACAATAAAGATTGAATAGCTAATTTTAAACTTTTCTACTTTCCAAGCAGTTAGAATTGTTGCTTCCCAGCCTTTCTTTCTTGAAGTTTATTTGCCTTTGTTCTTTTCGAAATCTTCCAGGTCACCAAAATTATCGTCAAACTAGAAAGGCCGTAAAAAAAGGAGAAATACTTTTTTTTAACTATTAGCAACTTTTTGAATTTTATTGTTTCAATTTTTGAATTCGATAGTTGCTGATAAACTGCAGCCATTTAACGTTATTCGAAAGTTTCATCATTTTTTTTTTCTTTTTCGAGAAAGCGCAAGGAGAAGCGAACGTCTTGGAGAAAAAGAAGCGCTCGGTGTTCGCAAGGAGCACGGTGCCGGTCAATATCAATATTCCCAATCCCAAGGTTGATCTTCGACCTTTTCCCTCATTTCTCAAGGTTTTAAGGGCATTCCTGGCTATGATCCAACCTATTCGGCCAAGGAACTTCTCGAGGAATTGCCGAGAACCATAAAAAAGCAATCCAAATTGGTGGCGAAGGAAGTCGCGCAGATGGCAAAGTCTGCCTCCCTCGAAAAACCAGAGTTTCTCGAAGACATCGGTCTTTTGCGGCACAATGAGGCTCGCGTCGAGTTCCGATTTGACACAGAAGAAGTCATTTTTTAATCCATAAAATTTTGAGGAGAAAACGCGGCTTATAAATTTTTTTGCTATACAATAAATTTTCCGAGAATCGTAAAAATATTATGAGATTCATTTTGTTAATTTTTTCGGCAGAGATCAAAAAAATCTCGTGAGTTTTGTGAAAATTCTTTAAAAAAAGTTTTTTTCTAATTTCTGAAGCTTTTTATTTTGAGCGATAAATGTAAATATCCGTTGTAAATTGAGCTTACAGTTTCCGAGCCGAAAATTTAAACACTTTCGGTCTTGCTAGAACTTCGATTTCTTCAGAACAGGTCTCTGTGGCATTCCGGCTGCGACAGCGACTGGAAGGAGGGCTTCTCGACGTGTTCCTTTCGTGGCACCGACTGTGGAACTGCCGAGTTCAGGTATTTAATTTTTTTTTACTTCTGATGATTTTTTTTGGTACCTGAGTAAGTACAGAACTTAATCCAGCAAGAGATGTGACTTACGAAAACTTAAAAATTGAAGGAATAAAATAATTTGAACCTCAAACAGGTGGTGCCATGAATTAAATCAGATCTTAACTTCAGGAGTTAGTACTGACTTTTATTTGAAGATAAGGCTCAAAGGAGAGGTTCAAACGTCTCTAAAGTTTTCTTTTCTCAAACTAGAAGTGCTTCTGACCTTCAAAAATATTTTGCCCATGTATGCTCGGTATTTTCAGTGGCCATATTTCAACGCAAGTCGTCAAAGACGGTCGTGTTGAAAGGGCCGGATGGGCCTCTCTGAAACTTGAGGATCGGCGGTCTTTTAATAGGAAAAAGTTCCTTTCTCGCTGGCGAAACTTTTCTCATCTTTTGTTGAAGGTTAGTGGGGACTGTTCATTCTCTTCTCATTCATCTTTTCAAAATTTTAAACTTTTGGTTCCTCTGTGTCGAGGCTTTCCAATTTTTTTTTTTCATTCTCTAATTTTTTTCTTCCAACAAAAAAATCTGAGCGAATTTTCGGGAAGATTCACGAACATGCTCTAAATCCAGTGAAAGTCCGCGTCTGAATGTTGATTTCTGGTTTTTTTAAACGAAATTAAGACGAAAAATCTTTTTTTGATGAATTTTTAAAAATTTTACTCCAGTCTTTTCATTCGAATTCCATTGTTTCTGATATCATAAGAAGTCTGGCACATAAGAATGCGTTTAAGGAAGAAAAATTACCAAATTCAAAACTATTTTCAAGGTACGCGGGGACGGAAGGAGTTACAAGGTGATGCTTCACTCGCCGCTGTCGATGGACTTTACTTGGGGCGACTCTTTTTCCTACCCACTCCACACGCATGGCGGTCCTTACTGGCAGTACGAGAAAATTCCGTTTTCCAAGTTTTTCCACACGGTCGCTGGACGGATACAGGATCGACAGTACAAAGTCAATCTCGAAGATTGCAGGTACTGCTTCCATCTATTTTTCGGATCAGTTTTCTCACTTTGCAGTTCAATCGGAATAGTTCTGATGGACCGGATAGACGGCGACTTTTGTCTTGAAATCGATTACATTGGGGTCTACAACGACACGACACACACTGAAGATTTCGCCTATGAAACTTATACTTTACCCTTGTTCAATACTCATGGATTCTAATAATTTCTCGGATGGATAGATCAGCACATTGAAATAAAACAATTTTATTGTTACCAGCAGTTTTGAACTCACAACAATACATCTCATATCGAACATAACTTAAAGGGCAATGAGATTTTTCAAAAAAACTCCGATAAAATCAAGCCTAGTGAGATTTTTTCTTTCCTTTTCTTTCTGCCGTAACGAAAATCACGGGGAATTACCAGTAACCGTCAAGAAGCCTCTAAATACATTTGAAAATTGCATAAGGCTCGTTTTTCATCGTTCGAAGACGTGGAAAAATTGGCCAAGATAAGTTATTGATGAACAATACGATTGAATATTCTAGAACGGTGCTAAGTAGGACCAATAGAGATAGAAATGCAAAAAAACTACAACATAACATCTTTTTTCTTGTTCTTCGATATCAAAGGTACATACGGCTCAACATCGACCTAAAAATGAGATTATTGAAGGTTATGAGATTTGTTGTTAATCAAATTAAAATGATCATTTTTGTTTTGTATTTTCACAAGTCTTTGCTAAAGTTTTTAAAGGATCATTTTTGCGTTAGTTTAGGCCTTTTTGGGGTCTTTCTAGAAAACATAAAGAGTAATAAACTATCCCTACGTTTTTATGGTAAGATAAAAATTTTTTTGTCTTTCACATCAAAAAAATTCTACAAAGGTTTTCGAAAACTTAACCAACTTTGCCATAATCAATCCATCAAAGCTCAGAGCGTCGATCGGTTTAAAAAAATGATTATAAACATTTTTGATTAGTGACGTAAAAAAATGGGAAAGTCACTCCGAATTGACAAATTAGGCATCAAAAAGCTTTATAAAAATTTTGAAACAAAAGGATTTTCGTCATTTCGACACCGGTGAGAGTTCGAGATATTCTATTTTTCAAAAAAAAGAAACTAACTCGATCTCCGTCGATGACGTGAGGCCGCTGTTCGATAGCCTTACTTGCGCTTTCTTTTTCTTCAAACGTAATAGAGGCGAATCCACGATGGAGACCGGTACGCGAATCCTGGAGAAAAGTTTATGAATATCCTTCATTTTAAAAGTTTTTCTCACATAAAACATATTGACGCTTTGTATCTGCCCATACCGCTTGAAATAGTGCTCGAGTTGTGCTGAAAAAAGAAACTAATCGGAAGAAAGACATTGGGAAGACTACATTTGCCGGTGATCCATTTCACGTGGGTCAGATAAACTGTTTGCCCAGGAGCTTGAGTGTTCGGCTCGATCAGTTTCCTTATACTCGTCGTCACATTTCGGAATGCCGAACGCATCTGAAAGAAACCAAAGGTAAGAAGAAAAGTTTGAAACAAAAAACGAGCGAAAATAGACGGAAGTTTTTAAAATGAGGCAGGTTCGATGGCAAAGAAACTGGATCTATTTTCTAGAGAGAGCTCAAAAAAATCGAGTTACGTCACGAAGAATTCTTGTCAGTTGAAAATCACATGGGGTTTTCCTCGAACGTGTTACGCCGGAGCGCACTTGAAGCGTGTCAGCCGTTTCTTTCTCTCTCTCTCCCCAATAATCGCCTATCTCTCATAGTGTATCGGCGCACGTGAGAAATTATAGTCTGTTCAGAGAACGTTTGAACGTAGGCATCGAGGAAGTGTAAGAGGTGAATCGATGATCATTTTTATGGTTCCTCAAAGTCGAAAAAAGAGAATCGAAGAAAATGTAGATGCGCTTGAAAAAGTTTACCCCATCTTAAGAGCATTATTTTTCAGAAAAGTTTTTTAAAGTTTAAAGACGCACAGTCAAGCTACAAAAAATAATTCAGCAAGGTTTTATGAAAATTCGATTCCCATTTTTATGACTAAAAGGTGATAAAAGATGCAAAATGAAGCCAAAATAGAGCCAAAAAAACCTTCAGCTATTCTGGACGAGCCTCCTAAAAAGTTCACTAGAAGCAAAAAACAAAACGGCCCACTTCATAAATTACTGAAGGTGTTTGGAACGACATCAATCGAGTATAAGAAAGTTGAACGGCTATTCATCGAAACTGATAACAACGAACTAGCGCCCGAAAACCAGTTTCAGTTCAACTAAGCGAAATAGAAATTCATCTCGACTAACTCGACACTTTTCACTCTCGTCCGCCGCTTACAAATACGGGAAAAGCTAGTATTGGCGAGCAGATAATGTGGGTCAGAACTTGGGAACAAGTATAAAGTCAGCGGCGATTGTTTTTTTCCGTTTTCAAAAGCGTCTCGAAATGTTTAAGCTTCTGGTTATTTTCTCCGGTATTCCTTTGGCTTTTGCCATTTTCTTCCCTTCGATAACTCCAAGTGGCGGCGGAGGCTGTTGCTGTGGCTGTGGAACGCCGCAGCCACCGAGTTGCGGATGCCAATCGGCGGTTAGTGAAATCTTTGAAAAAATGAAAAATGATTGAAAATAACTATATATCGCGTTTGAGGCTTCCTTAATTCCCACATTCTTTTCAGATTTTTCAAACCTATCAATTAGTAGGGCTTTTTTTGTTGAGAATTTAAGTTCTTTCAGAGTCGTCAAAGAAGTGTGAGTTTGACTTGCTATACTAGCCTGGGGTAGGACTGAAAGAAAGCTTTTTTGTATCGATACTCAAAAACAAATTGATATTTTCTTCAGGACGATGTTATCTGTTAAGTTTTTTTATTTCAGGAAACGATAATATCACATTCATGAGAAAAATGTTAAATTTTTCAAAATTAAAAAAACCGTAGGATTTCAGTGGGCCAAAAAAATATCAAGAAAATAATATTGAGTTATTTTTGAAAAACAAGAAATTTTTTTCGCGCGCAAACACCTACCTGGTAATTTTATAGGAACAAATTTCTTATTACTTTAAACTTCTATAGCCCATGTTCCAGTGTGCTCCATCCTCGCCATGTCCTGTATGTCCTCCTCCTCAGCCTTGTCCACCGCCTCCAGCTGCCTATTGCCCCACCGTCTCTCCAGTCTACGTTCCTTCATGCTGTATGCTACTCACAAGTGTTTCATTCAGAGTTCAGCTTTTCAGCTGGAAATAGCTGCGCTCAATCCTACTCCTCAGGTGGAGGATGTAGCAGCGGAGGATGCGGAGGCGGTGGCGGAGGTAAAATTTTATGGAATAAGTAGAAAAGCCAGAGAGAGCTTCAGGATACGCTCAAGCTCCCTCAGACACCTACGCCCAAGCGCAAGCTCCTTCTTACAGTCAAGCTCCATCCTACTCTTCGGCAGTCTTCCCATCCAGCGGTGGTGGTGGTGGATATGCTTCAGGTTAATTAGTGATCAATTCCAATTTTATGTTCAACTAACAACTCCACGAAGGACTTTCCAAACGAATGCGATCTCAATCTCAGAAAAGAAACATATATTTTTATCAAAACTATCTCGTCAAAGCTCTGTGTGAGAATTCCTCACTCTGCATTGAAGCAAGTACTCAGAACTTTTCATTTCTTCTTGGTTGTGCCATAATCCCAACTAAGTAGCCAACAAGTAACGCATATTGCAATGGGAAAAAACACAAAAATCTGAAAAATTACCTTCCAACTAACAAGAGAAACTCATAGTTCAAAAATTGAAGGTGGCGGAGGATACGGCGTTCCTCAAGCGGGTCCAATTTCCTCGTACGCTCCTCAAGCGCCACTTCCACCTCAAGGGCCAATCGCTTCTTCTTCGTCCTACCAACAGTCGCCGCCTATTGCAGGTTCAAACAGTTTTTTTTTTGATTCATGGACAAACTCAGCCTATGACGAAGGCAGTCACGTAGTGGCCGAAGCTGCCAAAACGGCCGAGCAGCTCGAAGAAACTGACCGATCCGAATCTGAAAATAACAGCAGCGAATCGGGAGCTCGGGCAATCTTACGTGCTGCTCCATCTCTAGAAAAAGATGTTAGTGCTTTTTCTAATGATTATAACTTCAAACTTGTGAAAATTTAGAACTTTTTTTCAAACATATACAAAAGATTTTACAGCAAATCAATCTGCAAAAACTCATTTTCATTATTTTTTGATGAAATATTTTGAAGCAACTCTAAAAATTCGATTTTATCATTTTCTAAAAAAATTTGACTGAAAATTTAATTCAACTTCACTAAATTTTCGTTAACAGTCATGTCCTCCTCAACCGGTGAAATACATCCTTTTGCGCCAAAAGAAAACTCCCGGATCCGATGTTACTGAGACCGTCGAAGAAGAACTTGAACAGGTATTCTTAACTTACCTATTGCTGAACTTGTATATCACTATCAAAGGTTAACGTTTCGCCAAGCGTTGAAGCAACGGCAGCGCCTTTAGACTTCTCACAATTGGCTGAAGATATCACCAACAGCCAAAATTCCGGTTTGAAAGAAAACCCACAACTAATTTCCTATTGAACTTCAGAAGCAACAGGAAACTTCTCGAAAGCTCGCGGAGCGGCAACTTCTCTTTCTGATGAGAAATGCAATAGCAAGCCACTGCGTAGCTTGATATTGGATGTTTTCATCACCAAATAACTATTTTCCCTAAGTTCTGTTTCAGAACATTGCCAACGGCGACGCTTTAGCTTCGAAAAAAGCCATTCACGATGATGCCATTAACAAATTTCCAGACAGCAGCGTCGACATCATCTGTTCTACGACAGGTAAGAAGTAGCAAAAAATTTATTCCCATGCCGGGAATCGAACCCGGGCCGCGTGGGTGAAAACCACGAATCCTAACCACTAGACCACATGGGAGGACGAGAACAGAGGCAGCGAAAGACAACCAAATCTCTGCAGGATTCACTTACCTCGTGTCAACAACCGAACATTGCGAGGCGCAAAAAGACGGCGTCATATGCTTTGCCTACAAAAGACCGCTGTGATCTTCACAAAAAACGAGTAATTAGATTTCATGACCGGATTTGTACCATATTAATAATAAACACAAAAAAATAATAAATATTTTTTTATTATCAAAAAAATATCGAATCAGCAGCATTGACGAGTTCCGTAGTCGACATTTTTGATTCGGAACCACTGTTCCCAGTCGTCAGTTGTTGGAAAGCCGCGTCGGTATCTAAAAAACTTCCTATTTTGGGGCAAAATGAAAAAGAAAAACGTTCTCGTGACGACGATCGGCTGCCTCTGTGCAAGCTTGGCAGGCGGCTCTCTATTTTGAAGAGCGTCTCGCAGATTCCAAAGCTGCAAGAAGTGTTGAAAAAAATATTTTGAAGCTGAAACAACTTGTCCGCGAACGACCCGAAGCTGACTGTTCACTAATAAACGTGTGTTTCCGTAGCCGTGGCAAAACAGTTTCTGAATATGTAATTTTCTTGCACAGTGTCGTCCCCATAACCTTGAAGCTTTTCCGATATATTTTTCTGACAATTACCACAGCTTATTCTCTGAAATTTTGAGCAAAATGAGATAGACTTGAGGTCTCAAGTACATCCGATATGACTCAGCTAGTGCTAAAAAATATGCTGGAGGTCTCACGAAGGACATATTATGGGATATCCACGCTCCCTTTTGAGAGGAATACTTGTGGACCCATTATGGCACCCTCCCGATTCGCCTGGGTGTTTTGAACTAGGAACTATCTCCCAGTACTCTTAAACTCCTAGACTCCTAAACGACTGATCTCAAATTTAATAGGAACCTTGAGTTGCAGACACAGTTCATGGACGAAAATAGGCGTGAGCTGTTGTAAAACGGCGGTTCTGAGGTCTTCGTCCCAGTCGGCTTTCGCCCAATCCATAGTGCCCCATCGGAAAGGAAAAGTTCTAGATCAGGAATTTGTTCAAAAAATATACATTTGTTCCCTAAAACCTGAACAGACTTGTGCACTCTGGATGTTTAACAGGGAACGCGAGTCCATTATCGATAACCGCAATTTCTAAATCTCCTCCAGGGATGTGTCTGTTTAAAAAATGATTAATAATATTATTGTTCGATTTAAAAACTTTATCAATAAATTATCGGGATGACGGTCAGTATTGCGGATGACATAATCCAAAATGCACATTTTCTGGAACATAAAAAGGAATCTGCAAAAATAAAATGTTCACGATATACAGATTTTGAGGAAGAAACTTGGATTCTTGTTCTTTTGACAAAAGAGATGAATCGTAATTCCATCGAGCAAAAACTGCAGCTGCGCTTTCGTATCCTTTCACAAAAAGCTTAAAAAAATGCGCAATATAAATTTTTTTACATTATGTATGATGGTTTTAGAGGCACAAGAACTGATTTAATGACGTCATGAAGGCGAAAAGCGTTTTCGTGTTATTTCAAGTCACCTAAGAAGTCTGCGCCTTTTAAAGGAGTTAAAATTTAGAAATACCCAGAAGTTGATTACAAATTTTTTGGAAATCAATAGTTTTTCATTTTCCAACTAGAAATTAAGTCAAAAAATAAAAAATGATGATGTATGAGAAAAACAATAGATTAATTCGAATGTTTATTTTTTTTTAACATCTCTACAAGTGCTTTGTTTTATATTATTTTGCCAACGGAAAAGTTTTTTCAAACGATTTTGTCCACTCTCAAAGGCATAGGGGTAGTAAAGACGGGGTTTGAGGTAAAAAACATTATCTTGAAGAGCGTTTCACTGCGTATCGAACGGTCTACTCAAAAAACTTTTGCCAGAATCATCTTTCAAAAACTGTTCCACTAAAGGCGTTTTTTTTGAAAATTCATGAGAGTGAAGCGATGACCGATATTTTTTAAATGGGGAATGAAAAGATTGGAATCAATCTAAAGTGAAAAAGATACCTGGAAACTACCTTCTTTGGGTCTTATTTCTGTTCGTCCACAGCACCTAGAGTAGAAAAATGAAGGTGAAGCCAACTTGACCACACGTGTCTTCGGAATGACATTGAACTGAAAAGATCCCAATGGTTAACTTATTGAAATATGAATTACATGAAACATTTCATCGACTATACTGGCGCCTGCTTCTGATAAATAGCCGGTGTTCGGGATCAAACAAGCTCGTCCAAAACAGCAGAAGCACAAAACTCTAGAGAAACGTATGAAAAAAGCCTAAAAATCTAGTCAAGAGAACCTTTGAAAAAACTTGGGCCATTTTGGATTGAGGGCGGCAAAAGGTTCCTCATCTTTTGGCTTGAACACACCGATAGTTTCTCCATCTTTGTTGTACACGAAATATGAGCCTTAACCCACCCGATTTGCACTCAAACTTCAATATTCAAACCTGAGCTTCCTTCGGGGATCAGTTGAGGCTGAACTCCCTCTAAAATCGCTTCTTGTGCACATCGGAATACCTCATTGAACTTCTCGTCAGACTCTTTTATCATCCTAGAAAAAAATTGATAAATTCTTTCTAATAAAATAATTAGAATTTCTCTCAGAATGGATTGAAAGAAAAACAACTGATTTGAATTTATTTTTTTCCGACGCTATTTGTAAACGACAATGCAATGTTAAAAAAGAAAAAAAAAATCAAAAATTCACTGCTTGATCTGTTTGTCGTACTTTGAAGCACATGCGGCGCTTTCATCGGAAGAGGGTGAGGTATGAAAAGAGGTTTTCGTGGAAACCTGAAAACGATCCCACTTAAATAAAAACGCCGAACCAAAAGTCGCACCATTTTTAGTTCGGCGTATCTTTGAAGAAGTTTCAACCAAAAAAATGACTTGAATCGGATCTTGTTAGATCAAAATTGATGATAAAAATGGAACGATGAAAAGCCTAAAGATTCGTTGAACACAAGAAATAGAAATGAATTTGGTTTCAAAAACACGAACGTTTTTATTCGAATAAAAAATTTATGAAAAGGAATGAAATTTTCTTCTTTCGTACAATCAAAAATTTCACTATATTTTGCATAAAATAAAACAGATACCCGGAATAGAAATTGCTTTCGAAAAGAAAAAATGCAAAAAAAATTCCTGGATAGAAAAATCGTAAATTGTTTTTCATAGCGCTCTGCCGTACATAGTATGTTTTTCAAGGAAGCGTATGGTCCTTTAAAAATAGACTTGCCTTTTCAATATGCATTTTTTAAAATACTTTATAATGAAGCTTTGCGTCGAGAACGTGTGAATTTAGGGTTGCAAAGAATGTAAACTGAAATTGGTAGACATTGTTTTAAAACGTCATAAAAAACATTGAATGCATGCTGAACACAAACAGGCGTATAAAAAAGCTTTTATTACGACAGAAAGTGGGAAAATAGCAGGTGGGTCCACAATGCTTCACACGGTGTGGACGTGGTCCTCCCATACTTCCCGAATGACCGTTCCACTTGTTTGGTGCAGTCGGACAGAAGAAAATACGGCTCCGGTGGCGTAGAAACATGGCCGAAGAACGTAGACGACGATAGTGGGCCAAATGTATAGAACTTGATGAAGAAGTGTTCGTGCCAGGAACAGAACAGGCTAAAATTCTATACTTTCTCGATTTTCTGCTGATTTGAGCCAACACGCCCCAGGAACCGTTTATTTCAAAGGAAGCAGATTAAATGAGAAAAAAAACTCACTCGAATAACCCACACATTCAGGAAAGTGAAAAGAGCGAAGAGGAAACCAGCCAGAACTGCTAGAATAATTCCAAACAATAATGAAAGAATCTTGTAGGTGTAGATTTTGGTGATTTCAAAGAACTAAAAATTAAAATTTTTCGGAAAGGTGTATTTTTGTTGCAAACCCTGTAGCTGACGGTCCAAACACAAGCGATACTGTGATATTGTTCCCCGGGTTCGGCGAAAATTTCGAAGAAATTGTTCTGAATGTTTGAAACTCTCATCTTCGGGAAAAGAGAGAGAAAAATACGTTCAAGAATTGAGCAGAATGATTCAAATCGCGATCTTGCATGTTCATTTTGTGAGCCATCACTGGCTTGATCGGCTCTCCATTGAGGTCGAAAACCATTGATTCGTCGGCGGGCCCATCTCTGAACTCAACTTTTGAAAATACGATTTTTTTTTTCTTGTGTCATGATTATTAAAATTTGTTTTCTAGATTTCTTCCTCAAACAGAAACCCTATTAAAAAAAAATTTACAGGAAGCTGGAACTTTCAAGGTTAACTTTCACATAAAAATTTCAATAAATTGTCAATAAAAAGTCTAAAATTGGCAAATGTCTCGCTTTCAAAAAAAAGAGATTTCGAAGCTTTCTTGTAGTACATTGCAGGGGCTCTTTTCAGAGAAATATAACAACTCCCGTTCAAAAAAGATAATCAGTGATTGAAGGATCTATTCAAGAATGATGCGCTCCTGGAACCTGCGATCAGCTGAGTTTCCCCGTCCCTTCTTTCCACCACCGCTCCCGCTACTCGCCCCTGACGTCACTCCGGCGCCGACGACGGGCGTGGCCGGCTCGACCGCGTAGGCCGTCACGGCCGGATGCTGCGGCAGAGGCAGCGACGAAACCTCCTAACAAAGATGCTCCATTGATAACCTATCACAACGTCTCTTTCAAATTTCAATTTATGTGGTACTCAAAAATGAAAGTGCTTTTCTACAGGTGCTTTATTGAAAACCGGCTCATAAAACTGTCTCATTGAAAAACGAACAAAGAATGAAAAAAATTAACCGACCGTCTTCTGGATAGAATGTCGTATTCTTGGAGGCGCTTCGATGTCCTCAAACTTTTGAATCAATAATGAAATTCATTTTCATAATAATTTCAAAGCAACGATCGAACAAAAAATAGAAAAAACCTACAGTTTGTGGGACTTCCTCGGCGTGAGCTAGAACTTCGATTTCCTGAAAAAAAAAAAACCAAAATTCAACTTTTTCGCAATCGAATCTCAGCGGATCAAGAATATAATTTGAGAAATATAAGAATCGAATACCCTGGGTGCGACAACTGGAGGTTCGAGGATTTCTACTTCCTGAAAAATAATTTTTAGTTAAGATTTCTATTCATAATCGCATTTTGGAAGCTGTTCTCTGAAAATTTGTACAGTCTTTGTCAACTTATGGAAAGATCGTGCACGTGTCGGAAAAATACTGGCTTGAGCCTAATGAGCCGATAAATAATTTCGAACTTTGACTCGATCAAAAACTGAAGATTTTGTGAACTAAAAAATGCGGAAATACATTCCTTCAGTGTTTCATTTCGAAAATTGGGCCCCACCTCAACAGTATCGTACTGAGCGACGATGTTGGGTGGACTGCTCTGACTATCGCTGCTAGAAGACTTTCGGCTCATCCTCAAAATTCCTTTTATGAACTTTCGATCTTTAATTCGGGCAAAACGGAAAGGCTCTTTCAAAAAGCTTCTAATCAACAGATACTTTTATTGAAAAAATGCCGGAAAGCAACTAAAAAGAATATATAAACTGGTGAGTCGGGATGTCGATACAAGTAGGTATCGGGTAGCAACTCAGCCAATCGGCGTATCGTAATCGGTGGTCATTTGTATGCGACCGGGTACTATCTCTATGGTACCTGATCGGTATCTGGATGCTACCGGGTAGGTACCTGAGAATCGCGATTGCTGGCACATTGTTTGTTTATTTAGCACCAGTGTTTTTTTAAAACCTCTCCAAGTCTTCCAGGATCTTATTGGCGGACGCTGAAACAAAAAATAGCCACACGGGAAGCAATTCCAGACTATCCGGTAGCAATCACGAATTTCAGGTAGCTATTTGCATCGGCCCCCCGACTCACGGGATTCAAAAAGGATCCTCGGAGGTTATGAAAAAGAAGCTCGAAAGCTGTTTTCCATTATTTAAGAGCCTTAAGCGAAACCTTCTCAGCTCCTTCCGAGGATGCTTTATGGAACTTTCCCATTTTATCTATGCAGGAGATCTACAGAATCACCATTGATTTGCATCAAACCTTTGATGAAAGGGTGTAACTGTAACTTTCACACTTTTTCGGAAAGCCAGAGGTGAACCAAGAAAAAAGATTTTCAAAACGTAAAGAAGGGCGTGAAAAGCTTGGAAAGAAAAATGTTTGAAACTTTTGTGTGGAATGCGACGAGACGAAAGATAGGGGATGAGCCAGCTGATAGCACAATAATTGATAAGCTTTTTTTGTTTGTAGGGGTCGCGATTTGTTGAATCAACAATCGGTTTCAGTTGATTGTTGGCGGTAAAGCTAAGTTTTCTTAGAAGAAAGTGAGAAAGAGCGGGTATTTCGACCAACTTTTATATAATCGGTGAGGAGCTCTTTGTCATGGAAAACGTGCGAATTTCAAGTTTTTGAAATCTCATGACTAGGCGATCTGAACGGAAGTGAATCGAAGTTTCTTTTTTGAATATTCAGTGTGAAACGTATGTCACACACAATCTAGCAACAAAAAGGTATGTTTTTTTCCGTTATTCCCCATTTTTTTCTGAGAAGAGGTGAATAAATTATAAATACAAAATTTGCGAAACAATAAAAAAAGCGTGAAAGGCCGAAAAATATTCAAAGAAAGGAATTATTTCGAAAGCTCAAAGAATCATGTGAGGTTTTTGAACATTTCAGAGGAGTAAAAATTGAAATAAAAACTCGAAAAAATTTCAAACTCAAAAAAAGACTCTGAGACCGTGAGCAAACAAAATTGAGACTTAAAAGTTTATTTGAAGTTGTAATTTTGAGTTTTTTTGTTCTCTCGGTAGGAAAATCTTCTACCCCTGATGGAACGTGAAGAATATGAAGACTTCTGCTTTCAAAACCGTTTGAGCGCCGTGAATTTTGACTTCTCTTATCAAGGTTCTTTCGTAAACAAAAAAAAATTTTATCCTGGTAGAAAACATCTTAAGAGTTGCTAATATACAGAAAAATAATAAATTTGAGGTCGGAATTCAAGTGTAAGTGTCGTCGAGCGTGCAGCAAATCTTGGCCTTTCCGTTTTTGGTGAGGTGGCAGATTTGGCTGACGCCGCGGCAGTTGTCGTCGGTACACAGTTCGCCGGTCTCAACGTAGTCTTTGGGACAGCCTGAACCGTTGAGAGTATGGACTGAAACAGGGATCAGAACTAACGGTTAGTTCCCTTGCAGCAGACATGATTGTTGGGATCGCACATGTGGCCCAAGCTGCAGTCGGAAGAACGGCCGCAGCGAATCAAAAGGCCCGATTGGTCGACGGAAGGCTCGCCTCGAAGACCGACTGAGCACATGATTCCTGGGAAGAAAAAATTGACTTTCAGTCTCAAATATATGTAGATTCAGATTCTTACGTGTTCACAAGACCTTATTTCCAAGAAAAAAGAAAATATTTCAGAGACTTCTTCCAAGAAATTTTGGTTCTCTAATTTGTGTCCCACTAATCCGTGGGATCAGTAGAGCAGATCTGAAAATCCATATTTTGTGTTTAAGCGCTTTTGGCCTCTGAAATAGTTTGAAGTAAGAGATTTCTGTAAGAAATGAAGAAAAACGGACTTTTGCATTGACCGTCGGCGTAGCTGAAGCCAGCCGGACAGGAGCAAATGGCCGATCTGCACTCCATTCTGGCCAATTCCGCGTACTCCTCAGCCTTCGCTGGACTTTTCGAGTAGACGCATTGAGCAGATAACTTCAAATGTTTGTTATCGTCGAGAGGCTCGATCTTATCCCGTCTTACCGTACAACTGTCTCCATAAAAAGCCATGGGATAGCATTGGCCGTCGTCGTAGATGTCTTCCAGGGAGACACAAGGCTTGGGGCAACAAATCTTGATTCAAAATGAACGGGAGATTCCACTTCTATAATCTTACAGATTTATCAGTGGCGACGGAATCTCTGTGACAAAAGTAGTCGCTGGGACAGTTTCGACAGCCGAAATCAGGCGGGAAACTCGAATCGTGAGCTTCTCCTACCGGACAAACTGGCTTGGTTTCGCTGGGCGAAGGACAGCAGAATCCCTGGAATTTCCTCGTTTTCTCGGTCAATTCACATGTACCCAACTTGATAGTATCCAGGCTTGGTGGCGTCGTCGAAAACGGGAACGCAGTAATGTTCATCGGGACAATCGTCCCGTCCGTTGCCAAAGTCAGCAAATGTAGAGTTGCCTATTTTCGAAATATGGCTATATGAAATGTGAGTTGAACATTTACCAATAAGATCCTCAGTCAAAGAAGTCTCATTGGAGAGACTTTTCAAGCTTCTGAAAGTCCCTAAAGCGACAGAAGCGCGAAGAGAACACGTCACGAGTTTTTCATTTTTTTTCAAAGGCGTTCCTCGGTTGACACAGCGGTACTCTGAAGAAGCAGGAGCTTTGAAAGTATGATGGCGCAATATGCGCAGATGCATACCAAAGTTGTTTTTAATATATAGCTAGTGAAAAAACCTTGTGGCAGCAAAGTTTTTTGTTTTTGGTTTTTTTCATCAACTGTTAATGTCATTTTGAAGGATGATTTTAAAGACACTGAGAATTCAGTTTGAACCGTAGAAAGCTCGTTTTGATTAAAAAATACAAAAAATTTAGTAAAAATATCAGAATTAATATAATTTCTACTTGAAGAGCGTTCTTTCAGTAAAGCCGGTTCTCAACTTATAGTCAACCAAATCGTTGTAAATTGCAAAAACACAGAGAATCTTCTACGATGACTGGATGAAGGTGTTAAATGGGATGATAATTGACGAGGTCCCACCTACAGGCTTGCAACCGCCATCGCCGTCTCTCTGGAAGCCTCTTTTGCAGCGACAGCCTCCGGAGGAGCACTCAGAAAAGGCAGAAGAACACTCCATGTCCGTCTTGCACTTCTCCTTCAGACGTCGTCGCACTCTCTGGCAAGTCTTGCCGTCGGCGGCGGCAGTGTAGCCGAACTCGGTGGCGCATTCGCAGATGCACGTCCCACGACTGCCGCAAATGCAGGCGGCTCCCCCGGAACAGCCGTCCCTCGGAGAGCAGACTTGTCCTCGCCAAGGTCTTTCTCGGGTCGCTACCGGTTCAGGGGCTCCGACTGTTTCTTGGTCCATTTCGAGTCAGTTTGATTATGTGCGATACCTGGGGCTGGAACTTCCAAATCATCTCCTCTAGAGCAGCAGAAGCCAGTTTCCGTCTCACAGTAACCACCCTTTGGACACGGCATCACTCGACCTTTTTTGAACTGAAAAATATTTAATTTTCACTTCTTATTGAAAAAAATGCCCTTTTCTAGTCTTCGCTAGCCATAGGAGTAGCAGACGAAGATCACTTGAAATTTTTTTTTAGGTTTTATATAATTCTTCTTGCATTTAGTTCAAAAATCACAACCAGAGAAAAGTTTAGAGAAAAGTTAAAAAGACACCTTTTTTCATCTTTAAAAAGTTATATTGTGACTCAAAAAGTAGTTCAATAGATTAGAAATGTGAGTTTTGTAAATGAGCTTTATAAAATCAAACTTTCAAACTTTACTTTTTTTCAAAACCATCACTAATTCCGCTCCAAAGCTAGAAAGCAGCAGGGAAACCGCTTATAGTAGTCCTATTCTCATTCAGAAGCCTCAGTGTGAGTTGAGAACCCACACGAACATTTCTCACCTGACACATAATCGGCTTGGAAGTAATGAAGTTCAACATCGTTTTCGCGCCGCCAGGGCAGGACCGTACTTCTGAATCAAGTTGAATTGATCTTGGTTTTTCGGAATTTTCAGACTTGTACAGCAGATGCCAAACTCTGGATTGCAAACGTGAGTGGAAGAACATTCCTGAGTCAGGTCGCAGCTGGCCAAATTCCCCGTCGTCGTCAAGACCACAGCTCCTCCGCCAGGACAGTAGTGTTCTTCAAGTTTTATTCTCCTTTTTTCATTTTCAATTTTCTTTTTCATTCAAAAGTGGTGAATAAAGCAAAACTGAACATTTAATGGAAATACGGGGAGGGACAATGTAGCTGGGTAAGCTAAACAAGTTTTCAAAAGTTGTCGAGATCGTCAATTCAAGAAAGGATCATCCAGTCTACAATATTTTGAAAAAGGTGTTTTGAAAACCGTGTTTTTTTGTTTAAAGGGGGATATTTTAATTAATTGAGATTACTGAAGTAATTCAATGTTGTTTTGACCTTTGAAAGGTCTTTGCTCTTTTGAAACTTTTGCAAAGACTACACAGTGAGTGATTAAAAAAATGCTTTTAAAGCTCTGTTTTTGAAAAAGAACTTCCAAATGAAAAAGTTCGAAAATAACGAAAAAAAAAAACCTGTAACGGCTCCTCCACTTTTTGCTCTCGGAGCACTGTCCAGGAAGCAGGCGAGCTTCTGTCTTCCATTGACTTTACCCGATTTGCATTTCTCAGTCTCAAACTTTTTCATTTAGCCCCGTCAAACGATCTATCCGACCTCGTGACAGTGACTGTCGCTGGTGCAGGAATCTCGGCGACAGATCCCGTCGTTACAGTGAAATCCCCTGCCGCACTGCAGAGAATGCGTGCATGACCGAGCGTCTACTGAACATTGCTTTTTCAAGAAGAGAAAACATTTTTAAGAATTTTGGTCCACGTTCATTCTTTTCATACACTGTTTATCAAGACCAAAGTTTTAATCAGAATAATGATTAATTTTCACTCACCAAGGTAGTGCAAAAGACAAAAAGAGGAAAATAAAAGGAGCTTCATCAGGAATCGTTTACAATCGGTCGACGGTCCTTTTGAGCGTTCCACGAGGCTCCGCCCTCCGCCTGGGGGTCATCCGCATCTGTACAAACGGAAAAGTGTTGCCGATTCCAAACAAATCGAAGATATATACGGTTGCCACTAAAAATGAACAGCTTGACTATTGAATAAAGTTAAAGCTCTTTTCTCTCATTATTTTTTTCAGCAAGAAACTTTCTTACTGGTTATGCTCGTTTTGAAAAAATTTTTTTTTAACTTTTTGAAAATAAGTTTATCTCAAAAAGTTAGTAGTGAAAAAAATTTTTTTGAATCTTTTTATTTTTGAAGACATTTCCACTTAAAAAAACAAGTAGTAGAAGTCTAGTATAAGTTTTTCAAAGCGTTTTTTTCTTGACTTAAGTTTTCTTTTCTTCTCAAGTTTTTTTCAAAGAGAGAATGTCTTTAAAAAAAATGAAAATTCAAGCACTTCTCAGAACTAATTTTTTTGAGATAAGTAATGGAAACAGTAAAAAAAAAACCCCAGAAGTTCGCGTTTGGAGCAAAACCAGCTGTACTTTTTCATTCAAAAAAGGTCCGGATCGAAAATAACACAACAAACATTTTTTTTATTGTCTAGCCAAATCAAAAATAGGTCAATTTCCAATTAATGTTTTTTTTTCGTATGTTACGACTTCAATGATGAGCACTTGGACATTGAGCAGACCAAAACAAGCAGACAATTTGATGACTCTTCGTCGCCGAACTAATTAATTGAAGTATCGTCATTATTTTTCAAAACATGCACGCCTTCTTTCGAAGCTTATTTCACTGGCTTCGAGTTTACAAGGTGTCCATTTCGAGCTGAATTCGAAGAAAGTCCTGTATATCGTTTTATCTATGAGCTTAATCTTTTCCAGAATCGAGATTTTTTTTGTTTTTCGTTCGAAAAGTATAATGTTAAAGAGTTCCAGCTTGCTACAAAAAATAAAAAGGCTGCTCTGAAAAGTTCAACTTCTTTTCAAAAAAAAAACCTCGAGACGCAGAAGTTTTTTATGAGCGTAAATATCATTAGAATGGTTTTTGAAGTAGAAATTTTTTTTTATTAATTCCGGCTAGTAATGCTCATCTGCGATGAAAAAGGTACCTGGCTTTTTTCAATTTTAGCGAAATTATAATCCAACGTCCTTTTTTGATGTTTCCACGTTTCCTTTCGAAAATTCAGTTCTTATCGTGCTGAGAAATTCTTTGCACTTCTGCATTGCAAAAAAAGTTTAGAATATTCTCAAGAACCAGGGAATTTTCCTGAATCGGAAAAGGTTGCAGCAGAAGCCACGCCTCCAAATATTGCTCACGAGCGGCTCGTTTGAGCAGCCGGTGAGCAATCTCTGTGGCGGTTATTTTTGGCTTCGTCGTTTGCCCTGATTTCGTACAATTTTGTCCCCAAAGATGCAAATATGACTTCTATGCAGCTGTAGCAAATTTCGTGCGAAAATAAAATTGGATGAAAAATCCTTTTTTTCCGATTTTTGTGAACTTTTTTCAACAAGAAATTCTATTTCTTTCTGTATCAAAATTATGAAACCAGGGAAATCATGAGAAAGATCATTAAGATACACGAAAGTGACTGGTTCCATGAGAAAAAAAACTAATAGGCTTAAGTTCAAAACAGCTACTAATAGCTGATTTATGAGGTTTCAATGGCTCCCGAAAACACCAATATGACTTCACGCCATCAATAGAAGGAGCCTAGAAAGTTTTAGGAAATAAAAAAAAAATGAGAAATACAAAAGTTATAGAAAAGAACGGACCATAAAGAAGCGAGTAAATCGAGCTCTGATCTGGACATTTTTTTCATCGACTTACTCATTCTTCATGGCTAGACAATTTTCTTACCGTTCACGCAATTCATTTCTATCTTTATTCACAGAAATAAAATAATCGAGTGTTTCATAATGAATTGAGAGAGAAATACACTTTTTGGTGAATGTCTAATGACTCTTATCCCGGCTATAAATTATAGGCTATAATGTTTTTCTAAGTGTTAAGAATCGTTGTCTAAATACACACTATACACAGTCGTGCACGCGATGTTGCGGACGTCTCATTAGACTCGCCTTTTGTGTGAAATAACCGGATATCTGCTTCAAATTATGGGTTTCTTCTCTGAAAAATCGATTAAGAAAACAGAAAACACACATTGATAATAAAGAAAACACAAATGATCGCTATCCCAATCGAAACCTGTGTGAAATCATCATTTTTCACCAAAGAAGCGTTTTTGCGATCAAAGTTTGCAAATTATTCATGAATAGAAAGCTTTTGTGACGAAAAGAACTTTGGTGACAACAGAAAAAATTGAAATTTGAAAGAAACGAAGAAAAAAGCGAAAATCCGGAAGATGGCGAAGCCTGTTGTCCATAGAGCAAATTTACTGCAAAGCGCCCTTTTCGCGGGAACTCAAACTTTCCTCTCTCCGACTTTGAATTATTTTTTCTTCAAAACTAGGAACTTCTGTACGTTTCCAAGTTCACCGTTCGATTCGCAATGAAAAGCTCTACAAAGTACTGCTTTGAACTAAAACACCGTTTTTTACTGCCCCTATGCCTTTAATTTCTCATATTCAAAAATCCCTTTTTTCAAACAAAGCTTCAAACAAAGCTCATCAGAATTGGTCATTCGATCTCGGGCTTTGCAAAGAAATGTCAAATCTCTGCCACAACCAGAAGATCAACAATTCTCAAAAATAAGAAACATGAATCTCAGTGCAAAAAAGGCTGTAATTTGTCGTGATGGATCGAACAAAGACGCCCCATGGTTAATAATGGACAGCATACCCTTTTCACAGGCGGATGTTCGTCTAAATATTGCACTGGAGTCACTTTTGTTCTGCAAAATCATGACATGGGGCTTTTTGTTCTCTTCGGCTTGCTCTCAGAGCTCCAAAAAAGGCTCTCTGAGGTTGTTGAGAACGGAAAATGAGCTTGTGACGTATGGCGAAGGACTCGTGCTCCTTAGATTTCAGCTTATGCACGGTAAAACCTTCGAGTTGTGTTCATCCGAACTCTCAGGGTTCTCGCGAATTTTCGACATTTTTTACTTTCACTTTTGCTCTTCCCTTTCCTCTATTTGCACGTTACGCCAAACTAGAGTTTCGGTTTTTTTTTGAGTTTTTTAAAGACCTTGGAGGTTTCAAAAAGTTTAATTCATCGTCAACCACCCATTTGACATAGACTCAGATGGCATAAATAATCATTTCAAAAATTCTATAAATGATTCGCAAAAAATTCAATATCTTTAGTCGCATTTCGAATAAATGTTTTCAAATCAAGTTTTCACTACACATTCGTTCGAAATTTTTTGCTTGAAGTATATATTTCGAGAGTTCCTACTGATCGAAGAGCTTCTGAAGCTCTGATTTCAACATTTGATGCTCAAGTTTATCATCAAAAATAGCTTGAAGATCAAGTTTCTAGAATCTTTGTCCTTCTCACGGCCGCTCCATCTTTATTTTTCGTTCACTTTATGGGAACCTTATAATTATAAAAATCTTTTAATTAAAATCAAAAATATGATTTGATCAGGTATCTCGGGCTCTCTAACTTTTCCGTTCAATTCGAAGTCCCGAGACCGGATTTTCTATTTCATCAACTTTAATTGAGCAATGAAAGAAGAATATAACTGATTATTCGAATAAAGAATATAATAAACTACGCTATAAAGCAAAATCAAAATAAGAAATTTTCAAGCACGTTTCGTAGATTATTGCGCATTTTGTACCTTCGCGAGACCGTACCTCATAGATACAGTAGGCTTTCTATCTCCCGAAAAACTCCTCTTCATTTGAACTTTGACGCAAAAAATTGTAATTTTTGCAAAAAGTTCTAGCATTTGGAGTTCTTAACCGCTAATTTTGAGAGAAACGTGACATCCGCGGATGTACTATAATAATTTCCACAAATAACCCCTTTGGAAAGGTATCAAACAACCGAAAATTATAGCTCAAGGGAGGCGTTTTCGGATAATTGCCATTTTCATGTCATTTTGTTTTCATCAAGCTTCGCCAGAAGGTTTCTTACACATTAAATCATTCTTTTAGATTTCTTATTTCAAGCATTCTCAGTCAAAATAGAAGTTTCAGATGGAAAAGCTGGTGCTGGCGCTGCTGTGCTGCTGGGTTGCCGTCTGCTTGGCATACGATCGGCTCGAACTCCAGTAATTTCCCTTCATGGCTTGATTTAAATTTAAATGCAGAAGTTGGAATTTTCATAGGCACGCAATTTCCAGACTTCTTTGTTCAAAACTATTCTTCGCAAAAAGGAGAAATCAAAATTATTGGAAAAACTTACAGAGACCGAATGGCAATGTCGAGATTCCACGACGCACCGAAGGCTGGAAACCCTCAGTCCGTTTTTGTCTTTGTTTCTAATTCTTATTTTACAGTTTTATGATTCGGGAATTTACAGAGATCTTTATCTCAACTATCTGTCGGAGTTCTTTGGCCGTCCTTCCGGTGTCGAGGGTCAGCAACGTCGTTTCCGACCGCTTTGATTCCCCAAAAGCTCCTTTTCGTGTTCCTTTCGCCCTTTTCTTGTCCGTTCGCTATAAATTCTTTTCTGTTTGTTGTATAACTTCAAGTTTTACAATTTCAAGAAATTTATTAGAGAAATGTACAACTTTGAGCAAAAGCAAGTCTAGCCGTGAAGTCTACTAAAAACCCGGTTTGAGATCGATTTGGGGAGTTGGTTCAGAAGGAATCATTGTCCATAAATAAGACGAACGTCTCCGATGATATTCTTGTTGAGTAGAAGAACGATGAAGACGACGGGAGTGAGGTAGAGAAGAAGCGAAGGTCGGAGGAACGACTGGGGACAGGCGGCGCCGTGGGGAAGGCTCAGCTCTTCTGAACTTGGTGAATGAACTACAATGTCTCGACTTTTGCCGCAGATTGTCCGTTGAAGTGTAAGATTACAGAAAAGGCAATTTCGAAGAAACTTTTTTTTGGATTTTTTAAAAGTGAAATCTATCTTCAAACGCTTTGTCTAGTGAAAAACATGATTTTTTTCATAAGTTACGATTTTTGAAGCAATCATCATGTATACCGTCTCCCACAAGAACGTTTTTTACTGATTTTTGAAGCATCAGTTTTGTAAAATAATGAAAAATTCAAACTTTCAACCCATTGCGTGATTTCTTTTTCATCTCATCAAACTGGGAAACTTAAAGAGAATATTTGACGAATTGCTCAAAAGACGAGGTTGCGTGACGAACGTCATACTTCGGTGACCAAGGTTCCAAGAGGGAATTTTGAAATTTTAACCAGAAAAGGTCATGAAACTCCTATCGAGTTCAAAGAGTATACATGTCAGATATGGTAAATCCAATTCGGAGAGCCCTTCTTACACAATAAATGGCTCAAAAATTCCAACAGATGTATTCATCAGAGATCTGGGCGTGCATTTTAGTTCTAATTTGAAAATGAGTGGTCACGTGAATGTAATCGTGAAAAAATGCATGAAAATCGTGAATAATCTTTTTAGATGTTTTACCTTCTCGCACACTAACTTCATGAACTGCTACAAGTTGAAGATTTTACCTGTTCTTGAATATGGGTCAGAACTTTTCTGTCCTCTAACAAGAACAGATATCGATAGACTGGAATCAGTTCAAAGGAAGTTTACTAAACGACTTTTCCCTAAAATGAATTACATAGAAAGACTTCAACGTCTTGGACTAAACACCCTTTGGCAAAGAAGTTTAAAAAAAGACATAACTGCTGCTCACAATTTCATTTACGGATACTATTGGTGCCCATCTCCTTTACAAAATACAACAAGTAGATCGAATCAACTGCGAGGAAATGGTCTCAAAATAGAGCGGCCTCTACTTTCTGACATACACTACCGGTTCATCAATCAAAGAGTTTACAATCATTGGAATCCCATGGATAGAAACATAGTATTTGAGTATGAAAAAAATAAGTTTAGATCTAAACTTGAGAAATGGTTTGAAAACAACATTACAGAACTAAACACTCTTGATCCAACAAAAATATGAAAGCTACATAATCGACATTTAAAAGAATAACTTCATGGTTATTCCAATTTACTCAAGTGGGGGGTTAACACGACCGCGAGTCCTCTTCCCTCCATCACCACAAGTTCCGACACATGTTCCCAAACTCTCCCTACATCTATTTCGTGAAATTTAGGACTTGTGTGTGAGAAATAAAAACATTTTGATTAATTTGATTGAAAAAGTCAAAAAGGATTTTTTTGATAAGTGTTCAGTTGAAATGAGAAGAATTTATTTTGGAAAACCGTTCGAAGGGCAAATATTTGCAATGCAAGTGTTTTCCTTCCGGGTCCTTCCTGACCACGTCAACCTCGTTTTGTTTTTTTCTCAGAGCTAGGAGTTGTAAGCTTGTAAAATGGGAAAAATGAGAAAAGACTTACCATGAGACACAATTATGTCAGAATGAACGAAGAGGAAAATGTTGAGAAGTATCAGAAATCGCAGCGCGTTGAACATAATCATGCTCCTGAAAGTGGGAACTTCGTGGAACTTAACGGTAGAAATGTGGAAAAAAAAACAAGAGAAACACGAAGATTCGAAAATTATAAGGTTTCAGTCTCAAAGCGATTTGTTAATAGAGAGACTCTGCCTATTTACAAAAATCCATCCTACCTTTAAAAATTGGAGAAAATCAGAATCCAACAAAAAGTGAAAAAGCTATGCATGGTTCCAAAATTGGAAAACAGAATCGATTTGAAATGCTTCAAAAAAGCAAGAAATCTAAACCGTCCCAAATTTTTAGAAAAATCCATAAAGCACGTTCTCGGAAAGCGATTTGCAATGCAATAAACATGTCGGGGCGCGGTGAGAATAAAAAAAACAGTTTGGGGGCAAAAGGAGGTCGAAAATGGCGGAGAAACAGACGGTTATGTTTTCCTCGCGAAAAAATGTCAACAAAGAGGAGAAGACACGGATGATCCAACTTGGATCAGGTTAAAAGTTAACAAGAAGTTCGATTATAAAAAAAACAGTTTAGACTGACTTCTTTCTTGAAGACCTGAAGTTCAACTCTAAGAATTGTGAAATTGTGATAAGAAACTCTTTTTCAAACTGAAATTCGTCATAAACTGAGCCCGTATGAAAAATAAAGTGTCACAGTCGGCTCAAAACAATGCTCGGAGTTACGATAAGACTCACCTTTTCCACGAAAAAGAAGCGATGAAATTTTTGCCAGTTACTCTCCAAAAACCCGGTTTTTTCAGCTGTCTCGATCATTAAAGCCGAACTTGAACAAACTTGGTAAATTAGGAAGAACAGGGACAATACAATGAAGATTAGGAAGTACGCTTTGTGGGGAAAGAACGCGTTTTTGTTGTTGGGCTGGTGATCCTACATGTTTGAACCCGTTTCAATCAAAGACTACGTTTCGCTGTCTTATCAAACAGCTGAAGGTCACAAGACAATTATCGAAAACAGAGTGCTTTTCAGGACATGTCAAACACATAATTGGAACTGTAAGTTTATTACAACTTCTGAACTTTGAATTGAGAAAGAGGTATGATTATTGTCATAAAAAACTCCAATCTTGACGAATTGAAAAATAAGAAAACCTGGATAGCACGGGAAACAATTTAATGCAATGTACGGCTTACGAGGCACTTTTTGCTGCATTGCTTCCGACCCAAAACGATTTGCGCCGAGTGGTATCAGCCAGCATTGTTGTAAGAGCTTGTGCTACTTTTAAACGGGTAGCGATTCGCGAAAGCCATTTAAGGTCGGGGGAGAGTATTGAAACAATCGCTTTGTAGCAACTACCTGTGAACCATTTCACGTGCGGGGATCTTTGTTTCACTTCGTGATGAATGGAGTTTAATTGTGGGATTATTATAATGTACATATTAAACGAGTGGTCGAAAAGTCATTGACCAAAAGGGGAAGAGATAAAAATATGAATCTAAAACAAGACTAGATGATGGGAAAATTGTAGAAGATGGTGGGAATAATCAGCCCTTGAGAACAAGAATATATACAAACAAGAAAGTGATCTATATTCTATTGATGGAAGACTTGCAGAGAAAAATTGAAAGAAAAGAGACAGAATTAAATTTCATGAGTAACCATAGATTGTATTCAAATTGAAAGAATTTTTCAGCTTCAAGAAAGTGAGAAAGCGAAAGAAAACTGCCCTGAAACCTTCAAAATCTCCTGCTTGAGAACAGATTACAGAGATGATTCATGCTCAGTTGCTGTGAAGAGCTCGACGACGTTGGACCTTCCTGACCCGCTTCGCCGGCGTCTGCTTCACTCCACCGACCATTCGTTTGTAAGGTGCCACCTCTCCGGTGCTGTCGGAGGCGTCGACGAGGATCTGATTGCCCAAGTTGGAGCGCTTCTCCTTATAATCCTGTAACATTCTTTTCGTCTCTCTCAATCAATGTCAGTACAACATTCTCGTTTGTCGCTGGGGTCACAGAGTTCTCTTTGGTGTCTTCAGGCTCGACTTGCGTCTCGTCAGCATAGTCAGTCTTCTCTTCTTCGTAGCTGCTAGGAGGAGCCTGTGTCACGACCACAGCCGGTTTTGGAGCTTCTGGTTTGGGAGCTGGTGGGTTGAGGGCTGCGGGTTTCGTGGTCGGATTCTCCTGAACCTCATCCGGTTTATACAAATGAAAGTACCTCTTTGAACAAAGCTTCTCACAGAAAATTTTAAGTATTTTGTCTTTTTTGAATTTTTTAATCAGTTTTTTTCCTCACTTTTTGCATGTTTCAAAAAATGAATCTGAATCTGCTTGAAATTCAATAAAAACCATGTTTTTCAGGGTTTCGAAAAACATTTTTTTTCAGAAATCCGTCCAATGGAGGCCGTTCTTTTCGATACCAATTTTCAACGCCTCCATACTTCTCGCTGAAAAGTTGGACACAAGAAGTTCCGATTTTGACACTAAAGTCGTGAGAACTTCTAAATACATAAATAAAATTTGCGCTAAAAATTCGGCTTTTTCGCTGAAAATTTTGAGAATTTTGGGATCAAAGTTATTTCAATGCACACAAGTGCGACCTGCTCCTCAATGAGATCGTCGTAGGTTTCGGCGGGACCTCCTTCTTCCTCAGTCACTTCATCGGCGGTTTGCTGGAAATGTGTTACACATCTTCTGAAGGATCTCTCCGAGGAAAAAACACTTGAGAGGGAGAATCGGAACGGTTCGAGGTGGTGTGTAAAAGAATCACCGTGACGCTCTCCAGGTAAGTCACAGCTTCGGGTTCAGATTCAGGTGCAGAAGTGGTTGTGGTGGTTGTGGTGGACCTTGAGATGTACTTTCGTGTCGTCACGTCACCCTGTGCATGTGGAGTTTGAAAAAGTTGAGAGTGACTTCAAGGTTAGTTCAAAATCTTCAATTTTGCGGTGGTATAAAAAAAAGCAGCGAATTTCCAAAAGGCAACTTTTAAGGAAATTTACGACGGAGAAGTTTCCGACGAGTGCCTTTCCGACTTTTTTCCCTTATATTTTTCGGTATATAAAATACCTATTAACATTTTTTTTTTCCTATTTCTTTGCGTTTAATCGTGAATCAACTACCTACTTTGTACAAGATGATTCAAAACGACGTGTTTATCGAGAAAAAAAAATCGGAAAAGTCGCCGTTCGAATTTTCGCTGGTCTTTTTTTCATGTTACCAACTTTGCAAAGCATTTTTTGAAAAACTTCTTAATTAATTTCACTTCATTCCATAAGAAGTGTTTAACAATAGCCTTCTAAGGTCTCTGAAGACGTTGTGAGTTCTAAAAGTTCTTCAAGATATTATCCTTTCCTATTTAGACCTTAAACCCTTGCCCACTCTAACTTGATTAAAAATGTTTCTTGCCGCTTTTTTTTCAGTTTCGTGCGTGATTTTTGCTCTTAAGTTCCGGGATAGTTCTCTGATACCGTCAGAACTGACATTGTGGGGCGCCAAAGTGTTTGGAGGCTTTCCATTGGGTCCGAGAGTTGTCGTTTGGACTTTGCCGATTTTCTTCCCGTTGCTGTCGTAGTACACGTAGTAATACTCGGTTTTGTCATCTGTGGAAATTGAAAAAAAATAGATTGTAAGTTTTGATTTTGATACAAAAACTTATCACAAGTAGGGGACTAACTTCCCAATTTCATCCCAACCTTTTTTGTCTTCTTGAGGCGCAGTCTCATCGAAATCAAGCTCCACAGGCTGTTCCGTCGTGGTCGTGGTCACTGTAGCTTCAGGGGCGCTTTCTTCTCCATAGGTCACTTTTTCCTTTTCTGGCGTTGCTTCTGCAAAATGAAGATCGAGACAAAAGGAAGAAATGACGAAACTACTGCACAAAAACCGCTTTCACCTTTTTCGCTTCAAAACTATTATTTTGGGGAAGGTCTGTTAGAGACTGAAGCCTTTAATGACCAATTTCGTTTTTTTTCAAAGGTTTCTCGCTCTGACTTTGTACAAAATCGAAAGCAAAAATTTCGAAATTTAATTTTTTCAAAATCTCTCGTAGCTGTAAAAGACCCAAGGCCTTGTTCAGCAAACTACTCGCAAAAATGAATTTTTCGTGTTTTTATCGTGTTTTCTCTGTGAAACGTGGAAAACGCACTGTTCGACTCAAAGACTGGCGCAGCTGGCTGTTCTGGAAACTTTCCGGGATTATGGGACCTTATGTCTTCAACTCACCGTACAAAGGAGCTTCTGTGGCGTAAGTTCGGCCTCGGGGCTGAATTGCCTGCTGTGGGGGCTGCCATTGCGGCTGTTGAGGCTGTTGGGGCCGAGAAACACTTTGGCTGATGTAGGATGGCTGAGGTTGAGGCTGGACGTATGGTCGTGGAGCAACTCAATTTTTTTTTTTGAGAAAAAAAAAGAAAATTAATAAGTAAAGCCCAAAAAATATGAAAACTGTGTCAAATCTTCAAAACTTGTAGGCTGCTTTAGAGTTCTGAAACCTTCCGATTCACTTTTTTGTTCAAAACGTTTTTTTTTCAGAAAAAAAAGAAGAGTTTAAAGTAGAGTTCAATCGATTCATCGCTTATATAACCATGAACTTTATTGCCTACGACCTTCAATTGTGAAAATAAACCCGGTTTTTTTCCTTTAATCCCAAAAATAAAAATTTTTGAACTATATTTTTAAAAAGAATAGAGAAAAAAAGAATGAGGACAAAATTTCATTGGCAAAAAATATTTTTTTGAAAGCTGTTTCATTTTCAAAAAAAGCGTCTCAGTAGAAGCTCTGGAGAGTAAAAAAACGAATTCATCAAAAAATACTTTTTTTCGAAGTTCTGCCTTTTTATATCTAATATCAGCTCCTTTTTGTTGACTGACTGCAGTCTTTAAATGAACTGTTGCATTTTGTAGTTTTGCTAAAAAATAGGAATTTTTTTTGAATCAAACAAAAAATTTCGAGTTTAAAGCGAACAATTTGAGTTGGAATAATAATATAGTCTGTTCAGATTTTTGAATGTCAAGCAGCTAACCCCAAAGCTACAATATCTTTCTCGTAAATTTTTTATCTACATATGACGATGGCCCTTTGATAAGGCTGCATTTTCGACTTATTTTTCTATCTTTTAAATCAAAATTAGTCCCGCGCGATAAAACATCAACGCAAAAAGGTTCCGTCTCAGCAAGGGCGGAGTTAGCTGGTTGACATTCAAAATCTGAACAGACTATATATTGTTCTCTCTGACAGCAAATTAAGTCTCTCTTGACATTCATAAAAATCAAATTTGAACTTCGGTTCTTTGTCTGAAGGTTCTTTCCTTAACTGCTCTTTCCTTTTTTCAAAACATTTAGAAAAAACCTTGTGGGAACTGCTGCTGATAAGGCTGTTGCGGTTGGAATGGTTGTTGCTGCGGGAACGGCACTGCATACTGTTGAGGTGGGTACATCGGCTGCTGTTGGCCGTAGTAGTTGGGCTGGCGGAAAGGCGTCAAATCGCGCCAAATAACAGTTTGAGGCTGGAAACTGGCGCCTCCGTAACCTCCGAATCCACCGCTACCGCAGCCGCAAGACCTGATAGACAGAAATGTAGTATGTATATAATTGAAAAGAAAACACATGCAAAAAACTACACCAGAAAAACGGTTAGTTCAAAGAAACTGCACCACTGCCCAAGTATTTTTTTTTAAGCATTCGGCGAGAAAGCAGTATCATTCAAATCCCAACAAAGAACTTCGAACAATATGATTTTTTTGTTTACAAAAAAGGAAAAACTTTAGTTATCATTCGAGAAATTCATTCTTTTCAAAAGCTACTTTTCAAAGCTACTTTGCAAAAGAAAAAATCCAGAAGTCAATATAAAAAAATTTTTTTCAATTTTTTTAATCGTGGATGCTTTTTTTCAGAAAGCTACTTCATTAGTGACACAAACATAAGAAGTAACCACAGTCTCAGATAATCAGATAAAACAAGAAAAATTAGAAACTTTGATGAAAATTCTATTGTAATGATTAAAAACTCATTTCGTAGCAGAATGACACAATGTATACACCACTGCGTGCGAAATGACGCGCAGAAAAAAAAAAGCAAATTTTGATTTTTTTAAATTAAAAATTTCTGAAGCATTTATAATTAGAAATTCTAAAAAGTTTTGAAAAGAACAAGAAAGTCTGGAAAAAAATATAATAGATAAATTTGTTCACAAATGAATAATTATTTTTTCTTCGAAGAATTCGATCTGATTCCATAAAAGGAAGAACTTAAAATTCGAAATAAAAACGAAGTTCATTAAAACTTGTGGAGTGGCGTGGCATCCCCGGGCCAGAATCATGGTCAGGTACTTTTTTTGATTCTAGCGAAATAAAGAGAAAAATAACAAACGGGCAGAAGCAGGCATGAGTCGCGGCGACGAGAAAACCGAGAAGCAAGACCTGGAGGCTCGGCATCACCGACGACAACACTCGACGTTGGGTGAAAGTGAGGCGAAGGGTTTTGCGTAACGAAAACGCGGTTATCAACCCTCCGATGTATCTTTTGCCGCGGAAGCTGCCTCGAAAAGGCTTCCGCTTCTCAGACCAAACTCCGCCTTGAAAAGAAACCGTCTCATGTGCCAATGAAGTTGCATAATTGGCCCGTTTTAGAGCGAATCTGAGGGATAATGGCAACCCAGGGAGGTGAGAAACTACTGAAGATGGATTGAGGTGAGTGAAAGTAAAATTTCTCAGCTTTAGAATCAGGAAAAGTGTTTTTTTAAAACCGTTTCGGGTATGCGTATGATTTCTGAAACGTTAAAGCACATTTAAAGGAAGAAATTTTTCCCTCGATATATTGTTCAACTTTTTCCAGGCATCTTTTCTGGCCAAGTCCATTCTCTTTGAAAGTGAAAATAGCAGTTTTTTCCCATAAATTAACAAAAAAAATCTTTCTAATCATCATTCGAAAGCTACCTCATCGAATTAAGTGGCCACTTCCTTGGTCTTCTCACAATTTCCTCGAAATTGCCGTTGAGGAAGTTCTGATGGGACGTAACAATCGGCTGGGTCATGACGACAGAAAAAAACGGCCGTCTCAGCTTTTGCTTTCCTTTTCGGCATGTTGCTTGAAGAGGCGCTGAACAAGACAAACGGTCGATTCTTCTTTTAAACTACAGCGATATGATCGGTTTTTTATCTTCTTGGTTGGTGTTGATGTCACTTGAGAGCGTAAACAAAATTCTTGATGATTTTGACGGCTTCCGTTTAAATTCACATGAAGGAGTTTTTTAAGAATATATGGGATTGGAATCAGCCGAGCAAAACTTCGAAAACCTTAGCTTGCATTGAGAGAAAAGAAAGGATGAAGCAAGGTAGATTTGAAAATGAAGATCAAGTGAAGAAAATCAAAAAACAATGAAGTTCTACTACACCATCCTTTTTCAAAACGCGAATAATCGTTTGCAAAATATCCTGATAATTAAAAAACCCCCCGATTTCTAATCCAACTGTTTCTCAACTCTCTAGTTTTTAAATTAAGGAATTGCTTTAAAAAAAGCATCTTTTCAGTGCGAATTGAAGTTTTTTTTAAATGATATTTTATTGCACTCGGGATTAAAGTTTACAAAACATAGAATATAAAAAAATGTACATAAATTGTGTCAAATCTTCTGAATCGTCACGAATTGAGGCTTGGTTATGTGTCGTCGCATTGCCCGTTTTCTGGAAAGAATACTGTGAAATGCAAAAATATATTGGGGGAAAACCTTTTCTGAGAAGCCAGAGAAGCGAGTTTGTGAAGGTAGACGATGTTGTGAAGGACGGCGAAGGCGAGAAGAACGGCGAGGGTCACGAAAGTCGGATTGGCTGCAAAAGTCCTTTCTATACTAACTTTTCAAGACTTTTGCGAAGGAAAATTTGAAAAAAGGTGCGAAAAAAACTCACAAATAACGGTGACGCCATCGTATACTTTGCGCCATTCGATCATGAACAGAACCAGAGTTCCGTTGGTTGCAATGAGCTGAAAACCGAGCATTTTATCCAAGTTTTCAGTTGGAAAGGAAGAAACTAATTGAAAAGTGAGAGGAAGAAAAATCAACGAACCGCCAGGAAAATGTACATGGGCATGAGAATCCGACGGTACATGACGATTCCCGAGAAGAAAACGAGAAGGACCGCCAGCCATTGGACGACCAGAACTCGAGATAAACAGCTAACGTCTAAACTTTCGAGATTCATAATTTGATTTTTGATTCAAAAAAATAAAAAATACTTTTTTTCTATAAAAATGCTTTTTCTGAATGATTTCATCGTTTAGAAAAGATGCAAATCAATTGAATTTCGATATAGCTGCAAAAAGTAGTACATCGGGCTGGCTTAATAGCAATATGATGAATATTTTTTAGTCAAAAATCAAGACTTAATTATTTTCATTCCCTTTTTTAATGGAATATTGAACACACCAAGCCAGTCCTGAAGATGAAGGGGAACTTTCCGATGGACGCCGTAGTTGCGGATGAAGCAGGCGGCCGTGTACAACAGACTAGCGATGAAGACGCCCAGATAGGTCAAGGCGGCCGGCTGAAAGTTCAGATTTGAACTCAGTCAGGGAAAGTTGAAGGGAAGGTTGATCGACAAGCTTACCGTTGAATGGGGAACCCATTCGATCCGAATCTTCTTCCGGAGATTTCCTTCCGTTGAAGAGGTCGAAAGCGACTGAAAAATTAATTGAACAGGAAACTCTCAAACTTTCAGCATTTATTTAAGCCTCGTAACCGCATTGATATATTAGGACTTTTAAGAAGTCCAAAAAGAGAATTGTCGAATTATTCTTTATTCTTTAAAGTCCTCCCCTTTGTAGCTGATTTTTTGGGAATTCGTTAGTTTAAAACACTGAAGGTTTAGCCAACAAGTTCTTTAGAAAAACGGTGAATATAAAAAAATTCAAAAATTTTTCGTTAATATATTTAGAGCTTCTTGTTATTATTATTTAAAAATAACTAGAGTTTTTTTGAAGATTTTTTTAGATATTGTGATATTTTTAAGCTTAGAACAACCTTTTGAACGGCGACGTATCCATCGACATTGGGAACGTAGATGTAGGAGACGTCGCTGGAAGCGGTGGAAGAGCGAGAAGGACTGAGCATCGTGAGAGATGAAGAAGCTCTCTGAAGCCAGGTATAAATAGGCGGTGGCTTGGACGCTTGGGCCGCCCATCAAAAGGTGCCAACTTTGGCGCTCTCTTTCAAGTGCTCGGGCCAGCGGCAACGCCTTTCGGCGGCTCTCTTTCCCATTGAGGTAATGAACAGGTGAGCAGAGTTCGGCGAAAATGTTGACAGGTGTGACAAGAATGATGGGGGCAACCTTCTTATAGGTGCCGATAAGCGTAATTGTGAGAACTTTCTAACTTCTGAAAGGTTCCTCTCTTCCGTAGACATCTGTTCGTTCATTTACCATCAAGTCACATCGACTCGAGGCTTGAGCTTCAAAATCGGTCAAAAAACGTCTTGATTTACAGGATAAAATATCGTATGCCAAACTACAAAAAGTTTCTGGTAACAAAAATGATTTTTCTGATTAGTTTCTTCTTTCCGTACCGTTCTCTGCCGAAAACTTTTTACTACTCTTGATTTAAATAATGATATAATATTTGCTTCTAACCTTCCAAATTGAAAAAAATATAAAGCTCATTGATAAAAAAATCAGATTTTTTTCAAAAAAATTTCGAATACCACGATGCGACGAGGAATTAAAAAAACATATATATAACTTTTTGCAAAAACAAAAATCAAACCGAGTATGACGAAAATAAGATAGAAAAAAATCGAAAAATAAAGAATTTTTTTCAGGTCTCATGTTGATATTAATTGAACGGTGAGAAAAAAATAAAAACTTTGAAACGGCTGAGAAATATTTTTTTGGAAACGGTGAGATTTTTTTAAATATGAGAATATTTATCATTAGTCCTTCAACAATTTATGAACAAGTTTTTCTCTAAAAAAACCATCAAAATTAAAAAAAGTTCGGAACAGATTGTTTCAGTAAAGTTAAATAAGCGTATTGTTTGAGACGACGTCGTTCCCGACAGCCGGTTCCATTAAGCACCTGTACAACGAGGAACGAGCCGAAATGTTTTGTTTTGGGACAAAGTTTCCTTTTTCCCCCAGCTTTCTATTGGTCGTTGTTATTGAGTTTTTGGCTTGCATCCCTCAATCCATTCTCCCGATTTCTGGTTTTCATTTGTGGTTTTCAGTTTTTTTGTTTTGGATTTTTTTCCTTTTTTTTTCTTAAAATATTTGAAATTCTTATTTAGGCTTTGTATCAGTGACGTCTTTCTAGTTCGAAAAAATCCACCTTTGTTCAAGTTTTCTCTACTGTTAAACCCAACCAGCCAATCTAAATACGAGAAAATAAAATGTTTCACCCATTTATCCATTTCGAACTTGGGTTACAGTTTTGTCTGGATAAAATTTAATTCATCAGTTTTTCCATCAAGTAAAACAAAGCTGACTGAAGGGGAAAATTGGCATTTCGAGAAAGACTAGTATCCTCTTGCAAATGACACTCTCTAATTTTTTTTTTCTGAATCTTGGTTGTGCGTTTCTTTCAATTAAAACTGTTTCGGTAAAAATTATATACACATACTTGTATATATTTTTCAAATTGAATTCATACCCCAATTTTCCTAATACGAAACAATCTGACTAGTCTTTGCGTTCTACTCTCAGCTGCGATACCCAAAAAATATGGGAATATAGAAACTTAGAAAATAGTAAAACAAGCTATACTATTTAAAGAGAGCGGAAAATATACAGCGACAATCAATCAATCAAATTCATAGTTCGAATTGATCAAAAATTACCGATTTTCCAACTTAATAGGTACTTCAAGACGTTATTCTGTTCCCATTTTTTCTTCTCCTTCTCACTAAACTGAACGAGAACCTCATTGCAAAGTTGAACATTAAACGCAAACGCCGTGAAAAAATTGGTCGATTGCGCAACAATTAACAAAAGATTGAGGATTTGCGGGAAGACGTCGGCTGATCCCGCCGGTTTCCTCCAACGATTTCCCTGTTTCCCCGACTTCGCCCGATTTTCTTCTATTTTTGGAAGTTGATCTGAGTCACGACTCCTCAAATGCTCTCTACTTGATTTCCGGACTTGTTTTTGTGGCTGTCAGTTATTTTGAGTAGGAAGCAGCTTGTAACTCTACCCCCACTTCCTGATCTGTTCATTTTCTCGTTTCTTGTGAGTTTTCTCGCAAGTTACAACAGAGCGTGTCATTGAATCGCAACATTCGACTTGATTTATTGCATTTTTTGAGCGTTAGGAGGAGAGGCTCAAAGGGTCACTATAATAGAAAATATTTGTGATATATTTTCAATATTAAACTCAAATGAACAATTGGCAGTTTTTTCTAAAGGAAACCTAATACCGTTTAATCGTCGCAGTTCTGATATTTTCGTTTGTATTTTGAATCAAAAAAAAAATCAAATGAAATGAGAATCACATTCTTGGGGGAATCGAGAGAGTTGAATCGTAAATTCAAATTTTAACCCTAATACGTAATTTAACACGTTTATCGTTTTTTATAATTAAACCTAGTTTCCAAACTTCGAGACTTCTCTGGATCGTAAAATTGAGCAATATTCTGTTATTTGTCCCACAGTTATAAAATTCAACTCATATTTTAATTCCCTGAAAATAGAATGCGTGAAGTTTGTGGAAAACTTCTGAAGATTTGAACTTTCAAAATTGGTTTCAGGTAGCAATAAAATCCACTGATTCCAAAGCATAAAGAATCTGAAAGTCCTCGCTTCTCAGACACCCAAATTTTTAAAACTCAAGAGATACGTTTCCTATAGTTAGCTGCCCATCAAATGAAAACCCCTGCCTGACGTCGAGCTCAACTGATTGAGCCAGTGATAAAAGAGAGGGAAAATCGGTTGGAGGCAGGTCAGAAGAACGGCTGTTCTGGCACCAGTCGTCGCTTTTTCAACACATTACGACCTTTCTTTTAGTGCGGCGACTTGAAAAAACGGCCATTCCGCTTCGAAAAAAAAAGGAAAACAAAGTGGCCCACCGCGAAGATAAAAAATCATCTAATCTTCCTACTGTATTCCTGAGACAATGGAACCGGAGCTCCGGAAACAAAGATCCATGTTCTTCATCGTCGGTTAGTCTTTTTTGTATTTGTTTGATGTGTTGAAGGCGAAATTGTATTTTTACGGGATATTTTTCCCATCGCCAAATATGTGAATAACAGCTCCAGAACAACAATATAAAAACGAAGAAGATGTACTGGAGTGGCATTTCATGAAATATTCGGTTCCCCGCTTGAGTTTGCAGCTGTCATCTTTTTCCCATGGTTGGGGGAAGGTAATACTTTGAGCAAATCGTTTGGAGCAGAATTACTCATCCATTTACTCATGCAGAACATTCCCAACACATCCTTGAGCCTGACGATCACTAAAGAATCTTTTTTAGCCGTCTAGCTCTAAATAGGGCAAAAGAGATGTCTTTCAAAAGTACTGTTTTGGACAACTGTTAGAGGACGTAGGTTACTTCGGCGCAGTGTATTCAAAAATACCTATATCTCTCAGAAACTTTATTTTTTTAGAACTATTAGCTTGCTTTTTTTAAAAACAGAAAATATGAAATATTGATTTCCGATCTCCTATGATAAAGAACCGAAAAGTTCTAATGTAGAAAGGAAAAAACCGTGAAGTTAATAAATATAATGTATCGACTTATCAAAAATCACGACTAGATTCAAGGCTCAGAAATATATTTCACACCCTTCTGGTAATACTTACTCTCTGGAAATCCTTGTAAGGTTTATAATTTTTTTCTCTTCAAAATTTTTTTGTTAAAAAAATTTGAAAAAAACTTCAATTTGGAAATATTTAGCTTCAAAAAAAGTGTCGAGCCTCTTTTTTTGTATTTTTTTGTTATTTATTCATTCCGACACTCGTTAAAGTTGTGAACCATCGACCGGAAAAAAAGACAATGGCATGTTCATGACACGTGTCGCAAATTTTCAGTGATTTTTGAAAGCCTCTCTTTTTAATGCTTTAGTGAAAATATATATTTTCACTAAAGCATTAAAAAGGGAGGAAAAAGAGAAACTAGAGTTTTCATTTTTTATTTCCAGTTTTAAGTTCGCGCTTCATTTTCTTGTACATTTTTATTCTCTCTCAGTTGATGTAAAAAAACCTTTTAAAAAAAATATTTTGTGCTTGAAGTTTTTGACTCTTGGAATTCATGAAACTGGTGAAAAAAACTCGTATCTTTTTCAAAAACCTCATAGTTTTTTTGTCTTTTTTTCTCAAATTATAATTTTCATATAAATAAGTTACATATAAATTTATAATAAATCTCTATAAAAACTGACTGTGGCTAACCCGTTTTTGAAGCGTAGTTTCACTGCTGAGCTGATTCCGAAACATTGCTTTCTCCTTGATCGAGTGAAATAACTGAAATATTTCGAATTCACGATCACAAAATAAGTTATTTGCAAACCTTTTTTCTAAAATAAAGTTGCTTACAATGCTAAGCTACTTAGTCATCTTGAGACGAAACAAACTTGTGATAGTAGTCGAACTAATCTACGCATTGAACACTTGAAAACAGGGTTCAAAAAAA
>CAJGYM010000181.1:0-93252 GCA_904845305.1 Caenorhabditis auriculariae | reverse complement strand
CTGAAACGGGCAAATGATGAGCTAGCTCGTTTCAGCTCGAGTTGAATAATTTCAAATATAAGTTGGGCGCAGAATTTTTCTGCGTCATTTTGTTTCATGTCTAGTTCTTTCTTTCTGAATGATACATACAAAAGTTGAGCAAAATTAACATAATAATGAATTTTCTAAAAGAAGAAGAAATAGACCGCACTTTCAAGAAAAAAAAAATTGAAAACTTTTAATTTTTTTTCAGGAGTTCTAGTTTCTGAGCAGAAAGATAGAAACGTAGATTTCAATCCGTTTTCGATGATTTCTACGCCGAAAAAAACATAACAGTTTTGCAAAGAAAAATCAGATGACCTGAAAATTCTCGACCAAACGACCATTCTAACCAAGTTCTCACGTGTTGGTTGCAAAAAAGGAGAAGTCAAAGGTTATGAAGAGAGAAATTGAGAGAAAAGACTGAAGTTTGGTGAAGAAAAGGCTGGAAAAAGTATATAATCAATCTAATGGAAAGAAATAAAATAATTAATGATTTTTTTGTAAAATTATTAAGACTTGAAGCTTTTAAAAAAGCTGTTCTCACAGGGCTCTACTTTTTATCAAAGGTTGAAATTTTAAAGGTTGTTTTAAGATGGTTAAGGTCATTTTTAAGAAGATCCAATTAAAAAAAGTTTTGAAAACCAAAATTTTGAAACATTTCGAACTGTTAGAAAGATGATGAAAAGTTGGTAGAAAAAGGCAAACAAAAAAACAAAAAAATCAGCGATTTTTGAACTGATAAGATCTTAAAAATTGGTTCAATAGGCAAAAAGATGAAGATGCTCTTTTTTTCAAAAAAATTGGGGTATTTTTAATTTTTTTGTTTTTTTCAAAGTTCATTTTCAAATTAATCCTTTTTACACCTTAAAAAAATAAGTAAAATCAAAGAGTATTCCAAAAAAATATTGAAGTGAAATCTTTGATCATTACGAATTTTCCAGTGATAAGATAAACTTCTGATAAACATTTGAGGGTTTCATCAGAACAGAATTTCATCTTTGAAATAAAAAGAACAATAGATTTTACTTAAAAGCACCTGAAAAAGGGGAAAAGGGAGAAAAAAGGAAGCGAAAAATGGAGATTCTTGAGAATCTCTCAGCGATTTGATGTCTTGATAAGCGACGATCGAGTTGTTATCAATTGGCAGAAAAAGCGATCGAGATCGCGTCCGACAAAACAGCCGCCGCCGCCGCCACAGGTTCATGCCCTTTTTTGGGGCTGTTTCGATCAAAGTAGAGATTGATCGACGGCTAGCCCAGAAAGGAAAAAATAGCCGCGATGAAGATGGTTTTTGATGCTCTAAGGCTAAATTTTAGAGCAGGCATTGGAATTATCTCATCGCGGCTATTTTTCCGGATTTTTGTTATTTATTGCTATAGTTTGGTTCGTGTGATAATAGCTTCTTTTATAGAAACGAAAAAATCAGTTTTCAAAATAATGAGAAATTAGAAAACTCAGGCAAAGTCGGATTGGTGGACAATGGTCGCTTAGAAAGGAAAGGATCGAAAAAGGGCACATAAAGGTCGCAAAAAGGCTCAAAAAAGGCCGCATTAAAGCAGAAAAAAGGCAGCAAAAAGGCAACAAAAAAGTCCCTTAATCGAGCCTTATATTTTTTCCGGATTTTCAGGGATCTAGAAATTTTCCCATTCCGACTTTGTCTATGAAGGTGGGAGCGACTATCCGAAAATAGAGAACTTTTTTTTGAAGGAATTTTGCGAACTTAACTTTTTTTCGTTTCAAACAGCTTTTTCTTAACAAAAACTAACACTTTCCAGATTTTCGAAGGAAAAAGCTTCAATTAGGCATACTTCTCTCAAATTCAAAGTCACAAGTACCTGAATTTTCGCGTATTCCCTTCAAAACTTCAACTGATCCTTTTTTGAAACTGCGTCGAAAAATAGACCATTTTATCACCTGTATTAATAAATAAAAAAATTGATTAGAAAAACAAAAACAAATACATGTTTGGGTCCTTAAAGCTAGGGGAACAGTAGAAAGACAACAGTGTTCCACTGGGGGATTCTAAAAATAAGAAGTACCCAAAAATATAATCTGTGTGCCACGAGTTGAAATTTCACGGAACGACATTCCGCTGCGTGCGTTCGCGAAGCGTTTTTCGAATCTAGGCCACGCTTTCAATTGATTGTTATTGCTGTGGGAGCACATGGAAGTAGAGTAACTTGATGAAAGAAAAATAAAATTTAAAAGCGCGACCAAGGTTCGCAAAGGCACGCAGCGGCACAGCGGAATGTCGTTTGTGAAATTCCAAGTCGTGGCACACTGACTATAGTTCATCTATCAAAATAAATATGTGCATTATGGTAATAGTACCCGGGGGAAAGTTCGGTTTCAGGTTTTAAGCAAGAGCCTGGAAAAAGACGCCAAATAAATATGTGTTTTTGAACTAAAGCGATATGTGAGGCTAATGGCTTTACACGTAACAATTCGTCGATAAGAATGTCCGCGGATAAACATGAATTTGGGGAGCGAATCGGGGGGCGGAATGGCTATAAAACATGAGGAATCATCTAGAAGAGAACTATAAGGGAATAAATTATGGATGGGTTATGAAGCGTCGTTGAGATCATCTTCGAAGACTTCTTCGCAGGCGAGACTGACCAGGCCCATTTCTTCATCGGGGGTGATGGAGCAGGCCGAAGATTTGCTGGGAAAAAAATCATTTTGGTTAGATCCTCGAGTTTTTGAAATTTATTTTCAGATGAATCGAACAAATGAAACTTCTTTGAATAGTCCAATTAAGGTCATTTTTCTCAAAAAAATTTCAAAAAAACGGGAAACTTGTTCAACTGTTCCTTTCAACAAAGAAGCCGAATTCGTTTGGTTTGAGGATTCGCCAAAAAAACTCTTGGATTACAAATAATAATATTTATAAATAGTAAAGCGTCTCTATTAGTGTTCTAAAATTAGACCGTTCAACTGGTTTTCCCGTTCAGTTTTTCGAACGGTTATAACATGTCATTTTTCTGACCGTTCGTTTGACCGACCAATTTATGAAATTTACGAAACCGACCGACCATTTTAATAGTGACATTTCGAACAGTCAAAAACCAACATGTCACTCTGAAGTGACATGTTGAAATTTTGAAACTCCAACCGTTCGACCAATGACCATTTATTATGACATGTTGAAAAAATATTGGTCGAACGGTCGGTCGAACGGTCAATTTTCGAAACTATAGTCTCTATATGAAGAAAAGAACAGCGTTTGAAAAATCGGGTAGACGGGCAAGTATGCTACATCGTTCACCTTTCACTCACAAATAGACGATTTTTTGTTGCTTTGGTTTTCGCTGTCACAAAGTCGAATCTTCAGCGCAAAAATAATTTCTAATCCGTTCCATGCTCCTTTAGAATACAATTTTTCCTCAAATTAATCCTCCCCCTAGTCATGTCCTTTCGAAAACTCACTAGCACTCGGCAGTTTCCGACTGTGCGCGGAGATTTCGGACGTTCGGAAGACGCAATCGAGACGACGAGGACGTGCACGGAGGCGGTGACACTGGGGCAGGTTCGGGCGACGAAGAAGGCGTCGTCGAGACCGCAGACACCGTACGAAACCTTGCACCACGTCTGCAAACAGTTCATGTCATTATTCAGTTCTTCATTTATTTTTGGTCCTAATTTTGAAATTTTGCCCTAATATAGGGAAAAACTGTTATCAAAATCATTAATCGAATAATTTAACTTCAAAAAGATTTCTACTTGGAACATACTTGTTTCCAAACTTCGGTAAAGTCATCATCCGAAGTACTTGAACAAGTTATTGGTCTATTTATCTTTTTTTTCACAAATTTTTCTGCATTCAATCTATTCAATTTCCATGATTTTCATGAAAAATTCTGATCATAGTGAATACTTTAGGGTCAGAACCGATATTTAAAGAAATTGCTATTAATCCCATAATACTCAAAATTTAGAAGCGTTCCTCACTTGCATTTCTGAAACGCGACGGTTTTGTGAAACTTGTCAGTTTTTTTCGAGTTAAATCTTACTTTTTCACTTTTTTTATGAAAAATACATAGCTTCAAAGATATTCATCTTGTAGAGCGTTGTCGATTACATAGGTTATCAGAAACAGTTTATTTTTAAGGTGTAACTTTAGTTAGTAGAAACGCCTCAAAACCGTTTTTGCAACAAAAAAAATCGTCATTTTGGTGACGTGAAGAGGTGGGGCTTCGCGCTCCCTACCCATAAAGAGTTCTACTGACTTGCAGGTGGAGAACAACTTGTTCCGGACGCTGCCCCGCGGAGAAGCGAGCCATTCTGCAGCACGCGTCAGTCCACCGCTGCTTTTCCTTCAAAATATACGTTTTTTCTTCCGAATTCTGGAGACTTTTTCAAAACCTTCTACACTCGGCCACGGCGTTGGCTTTGCAGGAGTTATGAACAGCCAATCCACAATCTTTACATTTAAAGCCTTGACGGAGGATTCCCCAGAGCTGAAATGGAAAGTTGAGTGTTTTAGAGAGGAGACCTCGAAAAAGAACTCCACAACAAAAATTGAGAGCTATATTTTAATTTTTATCCAATCCAAAAACCTTGATTTTTTTCCCATTAAAATTCTCTTTTTTCACTCTGAAATTTTTTTGAGCTTGAGGGTTATTTTTATTTTCCCTCTATCTCACAATTTCACTTTATGAATAATCGATTCAATACTCCAAAACAAGTTTGAGAAAAAAATTATACTGTAGAAAAACTTTTTTTCGATTTCACAGCCAAGAAAAACCAAAAAAAAATAAACATTTTTTCAAATTGATGCCTTTTTGAAATAAAAAAACAAAACGAATTAAAAAGAAAGTAGAACTTTTTCATCTTTATAGGATTGATGAAAACCGGAATATAAAAATTAATTTTTCCTTTTTCGAAGCGATTTTTTTCTTTTGACAACTCAATATTTGTAAAAGGGATTGCCAAAAGTTCGAAAATTCTGCTCATTTCCTTCAAGCTCAGAGAAGAAGGATTTCTGTCCGATTTTCAAAATTATTTTTCTATTCAGTTGATTCTCTGTTATAGTCCATTCGCCGCGACTTTGCAGTTTTCGAGTGTTTGCGTCTCTCTGTTCCCTCACCGGGGAGGTCAGAGAAACTTGAAAATAGTGCGTCAACAAGAGAGGGTGGCCTAGAGACGAGGAGAGCGCAGAGAAGTCCCGGCCTTTCAAGTCGCAAGAAACGGACTATAAAAGCTTGTTGTTGATGAATTGCAAACAGAAATACCAAAATGTAGATCAGAACAGCTTGAAAATAGCGCTTCAACAAGAGAGGGTCGCCTGGAGACAGTGAGTGCGCAGAGAAAAAGAGCAATCTCTAATCGCGAAAAACAGAGTCAGACTTGTTTGAAATGAATACAGCACAATCGTTTCAAAAAAGTAGATCCCCCTCACCAATTTCGAGCAATGACTACAGGTGGTCGGGGCGAGGAAAGTCGTCTCGTGGAAGTTGTGTTTGAAGCCGCGACGCAGGGCGAGGGAATCCTTGTTGGCGTGCATGAAGTAGGCCTTGAGCTCCTCCTTGGAGATTTGTCCGTCGTGGTCCGAGTCGATGTCGACGAACGCGTCGATGAACGGAAAATTGCCGGCAATTTGTCTGAATTCCGCCTGGGAGATGTAGCCGTCGCGGTCGTGGTCGTAGTGTTTGAAGACCTGGAATTACATCTTGATAGTGAAATTGCGATGAAATCGGTGAATTTTAAGAACCTTCGGTTTCTTGAGACGTACACTAAATTTGGCTTTAAGTCAACTTTGAGAAAATTTTTAAAAACGTGATTGAAAGCATGTTTTCTCAAAGATTTGAAGAGTTTTTTTCAGAAATCTGCTATCTAAAAAAATTATTTTCAATGATTTTTTTCTTTAAAGTGGAATTTTCGATAATCCTGGAAAAAAATAATCAAGTTTCACTAATTTTTTTGAATGAATAAAATTCAAGACAGATCGTTTTTTTCAGTCTCTAATACAGCTGATGCACGGCTGTCTTGAGCCCATCGAAAAAAAGGGTCCTGACAAGATAATAAAAGAGATAGCGCCTGATTGTTGGAGAGCGCAGACACGCCACGTCCCTTTGGAGTCGGGAATCGGCTATATTATTTGACAGTAACAATGAAATTAGTTTGCTGTTTTTCTTAAAGACATGAATATTGAATTATTTTCAAACCTAAAAAAACAGACTTTTCGCTGCGAGACCCTTATCTATTCCGTTCATGCTCCTTTAAAAAAAACAAAAATCGCGCAAGATTTATCAGCACTATTCATAGTAGAGTTCGAATTGCATTGAAAATAAGAATAATGCAGTAATTTACTAACGCCGTGTAACCGTAATGTTACGGTTCAAATCGAATTTTTAGCCTTGACTCGGCCTTTTTTGACGACTTTTCTTTCTTATTCTCTGGGCGCTTATTTTGAACTACGCGAAATTTTTTTGAACACAGCATGTGCTTTAAAAAAAAAGAGAAACCGAAAAACTGCGTTTTTTCAAGATGAGAAATCGATTCGTCTCATGACCAATTGAACATGCGCCTTTAATATCCCGCTATCCACTAACAAAAACCGACCGCGTCGACCATTGCCGAGATGTGTTTGGATACGGTAGCCGAATCTGGAATCACAGAAACTCCGGAGGCCCATTCTGCGAAAACGACTCCTTTCGAGGTGGTTTCGAACTGAATTCAAATATATATTTTATTTTTTTGAATTTTAACAGTTGACTTGAAAAATTTTGAAAAAAAGTGACAAGCTTCTGTTCGATGTTTTATCATTTTCGTGTAGAATTATTACTAGGCAGCTATAAAAAAATCAAAAAAAGCATGATATTCTTGGAAATGTAGTTGAAACTTTAAAAAAATCAGCCATTTTTTTACAAATTTTTCTATGTTTTCTATAGCTCATCCCTGAAAACTTAAAATCGAAATTTTAAAAAACCAACGTTCATAAAAGTCTTGGGTTCCCGTCGCAAAGATAGTTCATAAATGTCGTTTTCATTGTATCGAATGTCCAAGGAGACCTAAATTTAATCAATTTGATCCATTTGATCCAATTTTTTAACTATTTTTTTGAAAAAGGTTCTCAAAGTTGAAAAAAATTATTTTTTATAAGAGAAATTCAGTAATTTTGACTGAAAAAAGTCTCAAGAAGAACTGGCTCCAGTTTATTCAGCTTGAGAAGACGGACGAAAAAAGGATGTTATTAACGAAATAGTGCGAAAAAAGAGATGGTACGACAAAACCTCAAGTCCGCAAATCTCGAGGACCGTAATCTTGTGTACGCAGATCTAAAGTCCCATAATCTTGGAAACCAAAATCTTGGAAAGCAAAAATCTTTCTTTTTAGTTTTCTTCATTGCACTTTATCTACTTATATTCACTTGTTTGAATCACCGAATATAATTTCTGATAAAAATCTATTCGCAAAAGCGTTGATTTTTACTTTCCAAGATTGTGGTCTCCAAGATTTTGGTCTCCAAGATTTTGGTTTCCAAGATTATGGGACTTTAGATCTGCGTACACAAGATTACGGTCCTCGAGATTTGCGGACTTGAGATTTTGTCGTACCATCAAAAAAGGAGAGGTTCAGACATTCTTTCCTTATTTGTTGCCTCAAATACAGTAGAGACCGTTATTTACAAGTTTGAACTAAAAAAATTTTAAAAAAACTTTTTTTCCAGAAATTTTTTTGTCACTACAAGCCATATAACTTCAAATTTTTTTCGAAAAACCCAGCAAAATTTTTTTAATTTTTTTCAGTAAATCCCTATCCCTCTTCATCTTTCTCTCCAGTGGTAAGAAATACTTTTTCACTTAAATAAAAAAATTTAAAAATTTATGTTTCCACTTCAAAAAAAGCATCTCTTGTTATTCATATCCCCCCAAAAAGAAACCTTGAGAGTATTGATCAGATCGACGTTCGGGTCGGGAAACTGATGATGTCGTTGGTTAAAAACCAAAAAATTCGATAAAAGTTGAGCCAGTTTTATCACTCTGAAAACAAATTTCAGTGAAAATCGAAAATCTCTTGAAAACTGTTTCAGCCGGATTTTAAAAGGTCTTATTTATCCAGTTTCTTTACTGTGTCAATCTTTCTCTATCCCGACATACAAAAATCAAATAATGAAATTTCATTTGTATAGCTTATTCACGGCTGGCTTGAGCCATCAAGAAAAGGGTCCTGCCACGAAAAGAGACGAGACAGTGCCCTGGTTGGTGGAGAGTGCAGACAGGCCACGCCTTTTTGCGTCCCAAGCTAGCCGTGAATCGTCTATATAACTTGAGACGTTGAGAAGGCGTGGTCTGTCTGGGCTCTCCACAAACCAGGCACTATCTTCTTATTATCGTGTAAGGACCCTTTTTTCAAAGCCAGCCGTGAATCAGCTATATATCCTTCTCGCGGCGACTTGAAACTTTCTGCCTGTCTGCGTCTCTCTGTTCCCTCACCGGCGAGTTGAGAGAAACATGGAAACAGCACGCGAACGGGAGAGTGTCGCCTAGAGAGAAAGAGGGCGCAGAGAAATCTTTCAAGTAGTGGCGAACGGACTATGTACTTGCAACGCGAAACTACTAGAAATTTGAATCTCCTTTTCTGTTCGGTCGGTTTAAACGCACCTTTTCCTAGTAATGGTCTTGGTTTTGTCGAAATCGATACCCGCACAGTGAGCCGCTACCAAATCTTTCAAATGAACGCCCCTGGAAATTAAAACTCTGTATATTAGCCAACAAAAAATGTTTTATAAAAGAGTAGAAAATATATGAAAAAAATCGTTTTGTTTAACTGGAAAATTCAGTTGGTTCGGTCGGTTTTTTGAATTTTTGAAATTTTTTTCCAGTTTCAAATTTTTTTGCGTCTCTAAAAAGTGTAGAGTTCTCAATTTTCGTTCGTTTGAAAATTTTAAAAAAATCAAATATCGGCTGTAAAAAAATGGTTTTTTTGACTTAATCGTCAAGTTTTTTTATGCAATCTTAAATTGAAATAAGTTTGTGTAAAATAGTTTTTTTATATAATTTGAAAGCATTTTTTTCGGCGAAAAAAATAGAAAAAAATGCAGGAAAAAAAGAATTTTAAGAAAGTTTAGTCATAATTTTTTTGGGAAAATTATGTCATAAACTATTCAAATAAATTATAAATATAAACATAAATTATAAACATAAACAAAAAAATTGAAACCATTAAAACCTTGATAATTTTCAAAAAAAGCTTCGATTTAAAAACTATCTTTAAAAACCGACCGACTTTTTCAAAAAAATGCTTCAAATTTTTTTGTACAATAGCCAAAAAAATAGTTAATAAACTTTTGTTTTTTCAAAAATCTTTACGCGGTACTTGATCAATCTTATCGAAGCTCTGTCCCATTTAAAAATAAATTTTTCAAAACTGTAAAGTGACTTTTTAAAGCATCAGAAAAATGGAAATCGGAGGATAAATGAGTATAAAGTAAAACTTCGACTCAAAAAACAGCGAAAATTTGCGAAATACCTTTTAAATTAGTATTTTTTTACTTTGGTATGAAATCAATTCTAAACGAACATGATGGGAATGCAAAATTTGCCGCCCAAAGATTCCAGACATTTTCGATATTCGCTAAAGTTGTGTTGAGTGGAGAGAAGACACGTCAGTTGGTTCAGATCCTGAAAAAAACATAGTTAACGTTTTTTTTTGAAGATTAAACAAAGATTTCACTTTGAAATTGCGGTTTCATTGATTCAAGCATTTTTGGTTTCATTGACTCAAGCATTTTTGCTGACAAATTTGAGCTTACGATGTTTTTTTTCAATTTTTTTTTTTCAAATTTCACGTTTTTTTAATACTTTTGAATAATTCCACGATTTTAAATATGCTCTGTGAGTTTGAAGCAGCAAAAAAGACCTCAAAAAAGCAAAAATTATGGAAAATTCATTAAAAAAAATAGAAGAAAAACTTGATCATCTATCTAAAAAAAAATCACACTTCAAAGGGTTTTTTTTAGTGTTAAGCGCGGAAAATTTTAAAAGCACATCAGAAAAAAATGTAACCACAGCGTTCTTCGCGCGTTTTCTCTATAGAACTGCGAAAAAGACAACAAAAAAACAAAGGTCTTGAAGAGAAATTTGGTCGATTGGTTCGGACCTCAAACCCCTATAGGGACCCCATAGATTTTACCCCTCTAGGGAGCACTTTTCGTCCCCTATAGTGGCTGCTTAGTTTTCCAACCCCTCCAGGGACCTCTGGAGTTCCTAAGAGTGGAACAAATTGACCTTTTGAGGCTAAGAAGTCAGACATCAAACCCCTAGAGGGACAACCTGGATTACCTAGATTTACCCCTTTAGGGAGCACTTTTTTGTCCCCTATAGTGCCTGTTCTTTCCTTAATTCCTGTATGGACTCTGGAGTTTGAAAAAAGAGTGTTATCCACTGATTTTTTGAATAACCCGACCTTCTTGATGTCATTCGACAAAAGGGCGTGAGTTTTAAGAAGTCTGGAGATGGTGCTGTGGCTGACGCCGCCGACCACCGACATCAGCGTGTTGAAATTGTTCATCTTCCGCAAGTGCTGAAGACAAATTCATCTTCTAATCTTCAAGGAGATGAACCTTGGCGACATGGACGAACTTGGTCAGTACTTCGGACCGTTCTTTCGGCGTCGCTTTGCTCAAAATCATGCACTGGACCCAGTTGGACAGGTTCTGAAATGAATCATAAGGCTTTTTTAAAGAGTTTCAACTTTTATTCATATGTCTTTTGGAAAGACTCTCAAAGGTCAGAACCGAAAATTAAGAGGGAAAAAAGATCAGCTGCCTGAATTACACGGACAAAGTCCAAAAGGGCCAAAAAACAAGCTTTTGGAAGATTTTTGCCTTTTTATGAAGATGACGAATCATCCGTTAAAAATAACTTTCCCCAGTTTTCCAGCAGACTCCATTTTTGATTTTCGATCTTCAGAAGACAACGACGACTTTAATTGGGAATTTTTCGACTTTTTTTCCTAAACCCCCCAGGCTTCGTTTTGCGCCTTTTATCGAAAAACCTCATCAATTTCCAAAAAAAGGCTTTATTTTTTTTGCTTTTTTTTCTAAAAAAAGGCTGGAAGTTTCCGACTTTTTTTCAACTCTACTAACAATCAGAAAATTCTGATCTACAAGTGAGTCAGCCTTTTTATTCTGGAGCTTTTTTTCTAATTTTAAGACTCGAAGTGAACTTTTCATCAAGCATCACAGTAACCCTATGAGTCAACTCCTCAAAAAAAAACGTCCAAAAATACCCTTTTTGAAGATCTACGTAAGACAAGTCTGGAATAACAGTCACAGACGTCATGACTGATAATTACACGAATTCAGGCAGAAAAAAGTGTAGACGCAAAACAACCTTTTCTCGGGGTGACTCACTCTTTTTTCTTGATTTATTCTGTTATCTTGAACTCTTGAATACGAGAAAAGTCCGGAACTTTAGAAAAAAGAAGACTGACACCTTTAAGGAAGGTCTTTCTACTTTGCGGTTGGGAACTTTATAGAAATTGGTCAGAAAACTGCTTGATGTACAGGAAGAGATTCTGAAGACTCAAACTTTTAAAAAGTCTTAGTTTTCAAGAAAGAACTCTTCAAAGTCAAAAAAAAACCCTCAAAATTCGTGAAAATCGGCCATTTTATTATGGCATCGAGCCCTTGCTTCTCAAAAATCAAGAATTTTTGGAGGTTGCGGCTTTCAGAATCTTTTTCTAGTATATCAAGGCATATTCTCGCCAAAATTCAGGAAATACCCAGTAGTAAAGTGACCACTCGTTTTATTCCCTTTTCAAGATTTTTTATGGGAAAGATCCTTTCCAAGCAGAGAAGAATAAGGCTTTTATTCGAAAAGATGAAGAAGGGAGCTTGGAAAAACTTCCGTTTCCCTTTCAAAGTCCTTTACAGTTATATTTAGACCAGGGATTGCACGAGACGAGATTGAGACAGATTTAAGACCTTCTCGAAAAAAACGAGACAATTTTTGATCGAGACGAGAGGAGATAAAGATTTGATTTGGACTCTTGAACATCCAGAAACCTACGTTGAAAACGGAAATACTGCGCTCCAACATCGGGCAGCTGCGCAAGTTGCCCTCCTTGACGTACTGTTTCAGTTCGGTTATCTGAAAAAAATGTATTTCTTTGTTAAATGATAATATTTATGAAGGAGGGAAGTATTGTTGAAAATATTTTGATAAATTTAAATATAAGTTATCGGAAACGTAAGACTTACAGGTCACGGTTTTTTTTTTGAAAACTATTCATAGTCAAAAATGTGACGTAAATATGAGGGAAACATTAATATCTCGAAGTAAAAAAATTGATAAAAAAATTCAATCTTGTATATACTATTCAAAATAAAATCCGTGAAAACTTCGAGTCCATAATTTGATTGAAAGTTACTTTCCGGGATTTTCGAAAGTAGTATATACAACCAAATTTTGAAGCGAACAATCAGAATTTCCTTTTATCACATCGTGCTGTTTTCAAATTTTTATAAATAATCATGTTATATAGAGATCAGCAGTTATTCTATCTTTTCGATTCTCGAACCGTCCACAAAAACCGAACATTCCGGACGTTTCTGAGCAACTCTAGGGGTCACTTAAGAGTGCTGATGACACTAAAGGGGTCACTAGAAATGTTCAGATACGTCCGATTACCGGAGTCCTGCCATTTTTGGATAATGTTCAATCTCTTTTTTGAATTTTTCTCGACCGTGGCCGTCAAGATTTGAATGTATTTGTGTTATATCAAGCAGTTTTGACGCGTCGCGGTCGTGAAGAGGCCTCCACCTCTCAAAAGTGCGTAATTTGAATCTTTTCTGTAAACCTCGATAGCAAGGTAAGGTCCAAAATAATAAAACAAGTTTCCCTATCATCATTCAAAACGTTATGAGGTCTATATTCGATTATATCATTTTTTTAAAATTAGTTTGCATATAGGAAAAAAACCTTCAAGCTTTTTGGCGTCATCAACCTTGTTTTTTTCCATATTGATATAACTGTCTTTTTGAAAGCTCCTAACTTCCAAAAAAGAAAAATCGAGTTTCAATGGATTTAATAGAAGATCAAAACGCCCAAAAATGGCTTCGAGGCCAAAAAAAGATAAATCCTTTGCAAACTTTTTCAAAGCGGATTAACATATTTTTGAATAATATATCATGAATGCATACATTTTAGCAAATCAAATAATAATGCCGGATTTAATAAAGAACTGAAGATTAAAAATCAAAGATGAACTAGGAATCGGACCTAGATTTTTTTTAGTTGACAGTTTTCACATTTTTTGAAAAATCTATATCGACCTACTGCTTTGAGTCGCTTTTTTGTCCTTTTGCTGAAACTGAAATCTTGAAGAATTGCAAATCGCTGCACCAGGACTTTCCTAGTTATTATCAAAGCACTTTGTGGGCCAAAAACAACTTTTTTTTTCTGAAACTAAAATTTTTCAGAGCCGCCAATTGCAGCTCCAAAGCGTTCCAAGTCAGGATAAAAGCAATTTATAAGACTAAAACTTTGAAAAAGGTCGAAAACTGGACCGTAATGGGTTAGATTTCTTCTCAGTGGAAGCTCAAAAAGCCGGAAAATGACTGGAAAGTACAAAAGACTCTGTTTTTTGCAGGAGATACTTTTTCAAGTTAAAAGATGGTTTTCATGCTTCTTTCAAAGCTGAAAATGGCAGCGTTAAGGCGTTTTAAGCCAAGATCGACGCATATGTGAGCCAAAAACTCCGAAAAGAAGACAGAAACTCGGACCTTTTCTTCGAGGTAACTTTTTTCGCCAAAAAAAGACTTTTTTGAGATTTCTTCTGAAGCTGAAGTCTTCAATAGCTGCAAACCATCACCATAGTGCGATTCAAGCCCCACAAAAACACATTTTTCAAGCCTAAACTTGGACAAAAATCGAGAAACTCGGACCGAGATGCGGCTCAAGACGCGGTAGTCGATGTGGGAGAGGGAGGTGGAGATGTCGACGGGAGAGGATTGTTCGAAGGAGAGGGAGACCTGCCGAGCGACGGGATTCCTCACGGAGACGGACCTCAGCCAGGCGTACGAGGGCAGGTTGCTCACGTCGAGGGATTCCCGTTTGGACTCGTCGACGACGCCGTCGGAGATGGTCCGCAGCAGGACGACCTGGGCGCAGACCTGCGGCTGGGCGTCGAAGTGCATCGGGAAGTGCTGGATCCAGTAAGTCACCGCCGTGCAGATCGCCTCCCGGACTTCCGTGTCGCGGGTCTCCTGAACGAAAATTGGATGAAAAGCCCTTTTTTTCAAAGTTTAGGGACTTTATTTGAAAAATGGGAGCCAGAAAACTTAAGTAAAAGAAGTCATAAAAAATAATTTATTGAAAATTCTTGCTATGGATAGCCTTCTGATCCGTCAACTTTCGAAACCGAAAGCTGCTCCGTTTTGAAGCCTCGGGCAAAGTCGGAATGGTGGATAATGACCGTTAAACGGGAGAAGCTCAAAAAAGGCAGCAGAAAAAGGCATCAGAGAGGAAGCAAAAAGGTCCCTTTATCGAGCCTTGCATTTTTTTTCTTCTGGGATTTCAAAGGCTCAGAATGGTGGAAAAAGGAAGAGGCAGCAAAAATGGTGCGTAAAAGCCTTTGAATTGGCGCAAAAAGGCAGCAAAAAAGAGCCTTTATCACCCTAAAAGGAACATTTCTATAAAACCTTTTTTTACCCTTCCCGACTTTGCCTATGGATATGTAAAATGGAAGACAGAAAATTTGAAGAATAAGAAAAAAATACCCAAAAATAGTATTGATTGAAAGTTCTGAACATGGATCGCCCTCTGATCCGCCAATATTAGAAAAATTAAAAAAATTTTGTTCGGAAAAATCTTCATTCTTCTCCAACTGCATTCATCTCGTTAAATATTAAAAAAATACCTTCGGCTTAATTTTTTTACAGCCCCTTTCCGTTAAAAAAATTAGGAAATGGGTCAAGTTATACTCATTTTTGGCTGAAAATGAAACTTTAACAATTTTAATGACGTCCCAAAAAAATTTGGAAGAAACCAACCTATGAAAACAAATTAATTTCGATAAAAATTGGGCTTTTTGCATCAATTTTACTTCAATTTCCATGTCATATGGCAAAAAACGATTTTGAACACTTTTTCATGAAGTATAAAAATTTTTAATCAAGCCTAGAAACAGGAATAATATCTAAATTAGGCTCAAGTGGGCCCCTTCAAAAAAATGAACTAAAATATTCCGCAGTTTCTTGGAAATTTTTTTGAAAAAAAGTTCAAGTAAAATCTTCATTTTTTTGCCACTTTAGTGTACTTCGGGAGATATCAAGTTGTTTTTTTATTCAATTAATGAAATTTTACCTTCAAAAAAATGCTGAGATTTGAAAAAAATGAACAAATATTGAAAATAACTTCCCTAAATACGGCTTCAATAAAATTCCAAGCTAGGAAAAATAAATTCTCTTTTTTTGAACCTCAATACAGCCATTAATAAACAAATAAATATCCAAAAAAATTTCCAGTGAAGGAAAAAGATTTGCCAGGTGGAAGATCAAAAAAAGCCCAAAAAAATGGCTTCGACGTCGAAAAAAATTTAATTCGTTTTTGAAGCGGATTATCATCTTTCGAAGTTCTCAACATAAAAAAATCAATTTTTTTGCATGAAAAAAAGATATTTTTTTAAATAACGGTTTTCATAAAGAAACAGAGATTATGAATTAAAGATTACGATTGCTTAAAAAAATTATTATGAACTCTAACACTTTCAATTCAGTTAATAGTTTCCTCAGCTCTAAAAAATATAAATTTCGAAGAACCAATTTCATTTGGTTTTTAAGAAGCTCTTTTTCAAAACATTTTCCTTTCTATTCTTTCCGCCTATAACTCCTAGACGTTCGCCAGAAACAACTAAACTTGTCTCAAAAGCGCCTCGCAAACATATTATTATCAAAGAGAAGATTCCTAGCTCGGAAACCGGCAATTTTCGCAAGGTTTTAATATCCGTGTATATAAAGCTCACGCGGACGCAACCATTTATTACGCACGCATATCATCAGCTGCCAGAGTCCGAAAATAGAAACTCCCACATCTCCAACAGAAAAAAGAAAGAGAAAAACCTGAAAATAATTGACGAATTGAGTGATGAACTGCAAACTGTCGAGAAGCCATTGGTGTGACATGAAAAGCGAGTGCGAAAATTCTTCATCGAGCTGCTTTTCGCTTCTTTCTGAAAAGCATGTTGGCATTTAGTTGAAAAAATGAGTTTATCTAAAAAAATAATTATAAAAAGAAAAAGTCGCGTGTTTTAAAAATGCGTCCTGTGCATTTAGTCTGCGTAAGACACGCGATGTTAGTCTCACCGTGATACAAAAATACTTTTTTCTCGCAATTCTTTCGAACAAAGGAGTTTTCGCCTTCGCATTTCACATACAATTCCCGCAACTCGCTGATTTCAACGCAAATTTGATGGGAAGTCGGGACAAAACGAATTCACACCCATTAAAACATCACATGCGCATGTTTACGTTTTATGGCCATCGATGGAATTTTTCTTTGTTTTTGTTTGATTTTCTCGAAAAAAAATGGAAGTGCTACGGATATTGCTTTTTCGAGGGCTCTGAGAACGGGAACCGTGACGTACGAGTGCGTAGGCTCTATTATTGAGTTCATACTACAGGAAAAGAAGGGATTATGAAAGGAAAACGAGTGAAAAAAGGGATGAATATTCATACCGAATGACTTGATGCAGGAAGAGACGAGCTGCGGAGCCGTCATCGGCTTATCCCGAACCGATGACTCGTTTTTCTGAAACGTTCCAGTTAATAAGTTAATTTAATTGATGGAAAGGTTAATAAACGTTAGTAGTTTCAGAAGAAGGACCACTGGGAGTTTTAAAAAAAAACTTGAAAAAAAAATTAAAGGAGTTTATCGAAATTTTAGTGCGTTTATTATGACGTTTAAAAGGAAAGCTGAAAAGAGAAAACTGGTCCGAAAATAAATATTGTTCAAAACTACGTAACCGTTACGTTATGCATGAATCCGTTTCACTAACGACTATGGTATTTTTTCAAAATAAAATTTGAAAAAAAGACTAACCCTCTCCATTTTTGAATTTTTTCGGCTTCGGAAGATTTCAGGGCTGATCGGAACGACGACGCATCTTCCTCCCCGTTGTCGGCAGCCGCCGTGCGGTCACTTCTTTATCCTTTAATTATTATTATCAATTAAAAATATTATTCACTAGAGTATAAGTAGAAAAAAACTGTAAGGCGCAAAAACTGGAATCACTATCCGGATGAATAAAAGAAGACAAAAATAAAAAAAGAAGCCTTACCTAACCTTTTTTAGAATTCACGGCGTGTTCAAAGCCAAAAAAGAAACCCTCATCAAAAATGAATAGAACTTTCTTTACTACGGCCAAAAATGGAGACATCAATAAGTAAAGCTGAAAGATGGAGAAGCTGAAAGTTTTTCCGAGAGATATCAATAGCCACTAAGTAGCAAGCCATGAAGACGTTCGAAATCCTCGAAGATTGCGTCATTAAATAACGTCAAGGGAAATAAGTTTATTCCTGGCTCATCCAGAATCATCAGAAGCAGGGACTGAGCATCAAAAGACGATCAAAATTCAGAAAATTCTAATCAATCAAAGTGATGAAGACGTCAGAAGAGGCTTTGAAAAAGTATTATCATTATCTGGAAGAAAGAGAAAATCTTGAGAACTGAGAATAAGTCTAGTCAAAAATCCAAGAACGATGTGATATCTCAAAAGCGGAACTCAAAATGCACATGTCTGACATTCAACTTGAAAAAAAGCCACCAGCACAAAAAGCGTACCTTAAAAAGAAGTTCGCTAAAAAGTCAAACCGAAATTTTTGATGGAATTTGAAAATCTACCGAGCTTGAGTTCTTGAAGAAGAAGTTTAAAAAAGCTCAAAATTGTTTGAAATATTAAGGCAGATACTGAAAAAGGTTTTTCACCTAGACGTTCAATCAGGTTGAAAAATCGAGAAACATAAAATAGCGAAAATAAAAACCCAAGTTTGACATTGAATAAATTTAAAAGTACATTCAAATAAGTAAAATTCAAAAAACGACGGACTTTGATGAAATTTTTGACATCAATTTAGGACAAAGTACAGCTGGAACAATCTAAAACTCATAAAAAAGAACGCTTATCAAAATTTGAAGGAGATAACTTTCTCTTGAAACCAAATAAATCAAGATTATGAGTATACCAAAAGTTTCTGAGGACCTCCAATCATTCCAAAGCCTTTTACTTTATTATAACTTTATCTAGAAGCGTTATGAACTTATAGATAAGTCACGACAGATATCTACAACCTCCAGAAATTTAAAAACCAAGATAAAATTTTCAAAAAAAATTCTAGAACCAGTAAGGATCAGGAAGAGACGCTTTGATTCTGGCCTAAAGATAGTTCCGATAAGCTTTTATCAGTTCCTAAGCCCCACTAAATAAATTCTCAAGTTCGAGCTCAAATCTCTACTAAAGTACACGGAAAACCAGCAAGGATTGGAAAAGAGTCGCCTTTTTTCTGGTCTTCGGAAAAATCTGGAAGGCTTTGATCAGTTTTAAACAGATACCTTGGAAGATCCTTCAGAAGCCAAACCAAAGTTCAAGATCAAATCTCTACCAAGGTACACCCAGAACCGGCAAGTTTCAGAAAACATACACCCTACAGAAAAATCCGAGAAGCTTCTAGGAAGATTCATTCTAAAACGAACTGAATAATTCCATATTCAAGCCCAAATCTCTACCAAGGTACACACAAAACCAGCAAGGATCAGAAAACAGACACCCTACAGAAAAATCTGAGAAGCTTCGGTCAGTTCCGACTAGACATCTAGAAAGATCCTTCCGAAGCCAAACTAAATTTCAAGGCCAAATCGCCAGCAAGTATGAAAAAAACAACGTCTGTATCAAAAAAGAACATGCTTCTGGGACCAAATATATCAGAATGATGAAGCCTAGTCAAAGCCCCCTGAGAACGTCTAATCATGTCAAGAACGGCTGGAACGAGGCAAACAACGAGCAGAAGAAGGAGAAGGAGAAGAGTTGCCGAAAAAGGAAGAAGACGTGACCCAGGGAAAGGCGGCAAGTAGAAGTGGCGCCGAAGGGGCGCGAGGACTCAGAATCGATGCGGAAACGTGAGCCGAGGCTCTCTGCAGCTCAAGCGCGTTAGAGCGAAAAACCTCTCTCTTCGCCTCAGGGGCCGCCCGGAATCGATCCCGACTCCGCCCACTTTTTTCTCATCACTCCTTCTTCGGCAAACGGCTGCCCATTGTCGGCTTATGTCTCTACGAGGGTGAGAAAATGCGGCGTTGCTCATGTTAGCCTCCTGGAGGAGGACTTGGTCTTCTGGTCGCATTTGGAATGGCCGAAGCCTTTTGAGCTCGAGTTGAGATTTTAAATTTTCCTTTTAGGGAGCCACTGGAACTGCTACGCAACCGCTACGCGTTGAGCCATTCTCCTTGTAACCAATTTTCGAGTTTTGAAGGGTTTTTGCAATCTTTTCGAAACCACTATATAAAAATTTGGTTTCTGATTTTGAGAAGGCAAAAATATTCATGTTTAAAGAATGTTTCAACCCTTGTCCATAATTTCTACCTGGGAAAAACTCAAGTAGCCACTCAAGTGGCTTCTCAAGGACTACTTGGAGAGGACACTGAAGTGGCCACTAAAACCACCTCTATTAAAGCCCCTCCATTTCGTCTTAGTGGCCACTATAGTAGTTTTAGTGGACTAGTAGTAATACTTAAACTTCTAAAGAGGTCACTACATTTTCACCTCTTAAGTGGCCACTAATTCGACTACTATAGTGGCCAAATTTCCCCCCTGAAAACTCCCAAAAATTCAATATTTGAATGTCAGTTTTGAGCATAGTACAAAGTGAATTGCAAGAAGAAAATCCCAAATAATGATCCCGAATTGCTCATGTTATAGAAACGTATTGGAAACACGTGTCGCCATGTGAGTAGTGCATCCAGATGGCGGAAAAAAGTGCGTTTTTCGTTTTTCTACTTCCTTTTTTTAATGACACTCGGCTCAGACCGAGAGTAGAGTGAACGTAAAATTTTATGAAGGCAATGAGGAAACATTATAGAAGCGGGAAATATTCGATAAAATTCAGAAAATTCTCTGGTCAATTTGAAGGATTTTGTATAAAGTCTTTATACGTAACTTATAATAAAGAGGAAAATTCTTGTAACTTATTCAAGTAAAATTTAAAAAAAAAATTTCTTGTTGTATTATTTGAAATAGACTGGTCGCACGGAGAACGGCTCAAACTCAGAAAAACGCGTAGCGGTCAAAATGAAAGTGCAACCGACCAAAAACGACTTGCGCGTCGTCTCTCAAACTCAAGTTTCGTGGTGAAAGACGCCATTCACATGCCACCAGAAGTACTTTGAGGAATTCTGATCGAACTAAAATTTTCTCCGTCGTCCGAAGAGCTAGATTCAAGAAAAAGAATTTTAAAAAAGCACTGATCTATTGCTCATATTACACAAATCGGAACAAGGAAATGGATCGAAGCTTCTAAAAAACAAGAAAAAACGTATAAATCATGAGAAAATTGTTCTTCTGATTTTCTCACGGTATCGTGAAAAGCAGGCCAAAACACTTTATGAAGCTTTTAGTTCTGGAAAAATGCGTGGAATTCGCGCGGATTCCACGAATTTGGGCCGGACAAACATGCTTCAAAAATAATAAAAAGAAGATCCCGATGGAAAAAAAAGGGATCGAACTGGAAGGCCTGAATCAACAGACAAAAGGCGGGCGAGGCGCCGTGTGTATTTGTCCATTTTGTTACATTATTATTGATGGAACAAGGAAGAAAAGGGGGGAAAAAGGCGAAACTGATTGAAAAGTGCCACTCAATTTTCATCGATCGACGGCTTTCCTACACCTTTTTTTGCCTGGAAAAAGTAAGCTTTATTACATCACATTGTGTGGCCAAAAAGAACTATATACCATAGAAGTTTGTGTTTTGCACCATTTGGCATAATGTACATTGAAAGATGGGTCAGCATTTGCTATGGACATTGAAAGAAAAGAATCACGTGAAATTGTAGGCGTCAAGCTTCAGAAGCGCGAAGAATACAAAGGAAAAGCTTTTGGTAGTTAAGGAAAAGGTCGAAAGATCACTTGGGGGTGAGAAAACTTCAATGGAAGCCTTTCAGAATGACTCTTTTTAGATTTCTTTTCGAACCTCGAAAATTGGAGGTTCTCAAGGTATAATTTAGTTTAACCCGACCAAAACTTTTTCTATTTTCCTCCCCTCACAAGTTCTCTCAACAAAGCTTTGAGATACAAATAGAAACCTGAAGAATCAAAGAAAAAGACGTATCTAGACCTAAGAATCACTGTGCAAGAATCACTGGTATAATCAAGATGTCGGCAAAAAATCAAAAAGAAGAGAAAACAAGTGACAAGAAAGAAAGGATTGTTCGGGACCAATCAAAGGCAAGAAAATGAAGACTTCGAAGGGACCTTAAGTGGCCACTACCGCTTCCACCACTGCATCAGTCGTTTCGAGGCTGACACGGGCTGGTCGATGCCGCGGACGAAGCGAGAAGCTCGTTCCAGGGTCAGGTTCTTCAGACGTTCTTCGTCTTCCCGTCTGAAAGATTCGTTCGAACTTCGATAAAGTCATCAGTCTGATACAGTACTGCCCGTTAATTCTACTTTGAGAGGACACTGAAGTGGCCACTAAAACTACATCTACAGAAACCACTACATTTTGTCTTAGCGGTCACCATAGTAGTTTTACTGAACTAGTAGTACCACTCAGACTTCTAAAGAGGTCACTAATTTTCCGCCACTTAACTGGCCCTTAATTCGACTACTATAGTGTAAACTCTTCGTCTTCCCGTCTGGAAGATTCGTTCAAGAGAAAAAGATGAAGTCATCAGTAAAAATACAGTACTGGCCATGAAGGCACTCCAAAATGATTTTTTGGGCATATATCCACTGATAGCGATCCTAATGTCTCAAAATTTTGCACGAATTTCGAATAGCCATGCGAGAACTCATTGACGGAAAAAGAACCTTTTTTTCTCAACTAAGACTAGATTCGTGATCAGAAATGAAATGATTGTGAATTTTTTTTCATTTTTGAAAACGTAGCTCATTTGCAGCAAACTTTGCTCTTTCGACAATTTTCTGAAGTTTACATGGTGGGTCTATTTCAAACTTCAATGTTAGGTAGTTCTACAAAAACTCGGAATCATGAAATAAATTGGAAAAAAAATTACGTTAAGAATTTTTCAGGATTCTTTATTTTGAATTTTTGATAATCAGAAAAGAAGGATTTTACAAAAATCCCAGATTTTTTTATAAATATTTTTTTATAAATTTTACAAATATCAGTCAACTACTACAAAAAGAAGTCATTTTAGCGTGAATTTTTGGAATTCTTCATAACTCAAATAGTAAGTCTAATAATTATTTTAATGCTAACCGGCGCAAAATTCTAATTATTGACATTCTTCAAAGTTGAGTAATTTAATATAGAACTTGAAAAATTATATTATTTTTGAAACCAAAAATTTGCAAAGGTAGCAATTAACAGGAATCTTTATATAGACCTTCAGTGAATTTTGGGGCAAAAAATAAGCCACTGATTTCCATAAGAAAGACTATCTTAAATGCTCCGATTTCAATCAAAAGACATACGGGAACAATTAAAAACTTTGTTTCAACCTTATTAATATTAATCTACAGCCCTAGAAACAGGAATACCCTATTACCTCATTAGTTTCAAAGAACTCAAAATTTGAAAAATCGTCGTTTCTAATAATAAAATCGCTCAGGACACTTCTCAAATTCAAGAAAAAAACCTGAAAAAGAAAGAGAAAATTTGCAACATTTTCCGATTCTTATAATTAATCTGTCACACATTTCGCCTACAAAGGAAGTCGTTTTTGTGTGAAATTCTGAATATTCCATAACTTGAATAATCGGTCTTATAGTTACTTTAATGGTCACCTGTGTGAAATACTAATTTTGAAGATAAGATTTTTTTATATTTAATAAATAATGGTTTCTCCAGGAAGCTTCAAAACTAAGAGTTTGCAGCAACTCTCTAGACCTTCAATGATTTTTAGGGTCATTTTTTTTACAAGTTCACTGATTTCCTAGAAAAGGTTATCCTAAAAGCTCCGATTTCAATCAAAAGACTTATGTCAATACAACTTCTGTTTCACCTTCATTAATATTAATATACAGCCCTAGAAACAGTAAAAACCCGATCAAACTCACAAATTCTCTTCGGTGGCGAAGAGTTTCTGAACAAGGGCGTCTTTCTCGGCCCAGGCGCCCTTGTACTCTTGGATGAGCTTGTCCGTCCGGGCCTTCTCGTCGTACGTCTTCTGATATTCTGCAATCGAAGAAGTTGAAACTTGGTGCTTTTTTTTCTTAAATGTTTGACCTTTTTTTTTCCTTCACACTAACTCGAACATTCGTAACTCGAAATGGACGGGCTCCGGACGTTTCTGGGCAATTCTAGGGATCACTTAAGAGTGCTGACGCTACTAAAGTGGTCACTAGAAACGCCCAGAAACGTCCGGAGCACGTCCGTTTCGCGTCACGTCAATATATTTCCTAAATAAAGCGTAAATATAGTGTAGGGGCTTGAAATATACATAAAAGACCAAAAAAAAACTTATAAATGAGAATCTAAGTTCCTTTTACTAATTAAAAAAAATCTGAAGCTCTTAAATAAATGAAGCTGAAACTGTTCGGTAGACAAAACGGAGCGTTTCAAGAAAATTTGAGACGCGCGGCAAAATGGATAGAAGAAGTCACTTAAGAGCACTTATCAGCGCTACATGGACGGTTTACATATGAAATAAAGATGAGATTACCGTTCCTTTAATTCTTTATCAATTTTTGACATTCTTTCCAGGTTTCCTGTGTGCGTCCTAATTGAATTAAAAAATCCTAAGTTACAAACTACAGTTAAAAAATGAATGATCTTGAACTTCTGTGTACAACTTCTCGGGGCTGATTTAAAGATTATCTTACACTATAATGAATTCTTTCTGATATTTATTTCCTTTCATCAAACTCTTCGGAATCGAATTGAAGAAGTCACTACAGAGAATCCTTGGTCGAATTTTAAATATAAAAATTAAGACGAGATTCCTGTTCCTCTAAATCTTGATCAAGTTTTTGATTTTTTTTTTTCCAAGTTCTCTCTTTTAGTTTGATTTGAATTAAAAATCCTAAATTTTAAACAAAAGTTGGAAATTTACTGGTCTAAAAGTTCTATGTATGTATGTTACCCCTTGGCTGATTATAATATTATCCTTCAAAGACCTTTCCTAAATTCAGCTCTTTCCGTCAAACTCACCATCATCAGTCCTGGTGACCTCATCGACCTGCGCCTTCAGATCCTTGATCCTCTGCTCAGTCTGTCTGAAACACTCCAATGAATTCTTCATCCCACACAGATTTCTACCGTATGTTCTCAATGATATTGTAGTACTCCTGTCGGCCGACGAGATTGTTCTTCTCGTTGGTCAGCTCGATGAAGGTCTCCAGAAGGGTCTGCTCCTCGGAGCTTCCCTTCTCGGCCTCGTTGCACTTCCTGTTGATGGCCGCCGCCTGTTCCTCGACGTCCTGAAGTCGTTCTTCTATCCTTTCTTGCTCCTTCGTCGTTCCCTCGACGTCTTCCACGTCTTTCTGCAACGAACACTGTTTTAGAATCGCGATTTCTCAAATAATCCGTCTAAAAATGAAAATTGAAAACTCGAGGATCCTAAAAAAACACAAAAATATCATTTTTGATGTTTTTCGAGATGATTTAACATTTTTCTCACCTCCCATTGTGACTTTATTTTCCGGGTCGGCGTAGCTGTCGCCGAGTCCGAAGTCGGATAACCGAGGGCGTCGTTTATCTAAAAACTTCTTTTCTTCAAATATTCCGAAATTCCTGCAAAAGGTCCCCAAAATTAGGAAATTTTCGTTGAGACGTTGTTTTGGGAGGGTTACGTATGAGAAGCTGCAGGAGCCGAAGAAAACAACCAAGGGTCGCATAAATAACAATTACACCAACATGAAATATGTAGGAAAAACAAAAAAAGCGTTGAGAAGCGATAGGATAGAAAATATACTAAGGAGATATTTACCACGTTGGAACTTCACTAAAGCGAAATTTTTGAAGAAGCGTTAAAAAAAAGTTTAAAAGGTAACTTTGGAAATACGAAAAACCAAGAGAAGTGGCCAAAAAAAAATCGACGTGAAAAAAATTAAGATTCTTAAATTTCCACTCATCTAGTTTTCTATACAAACATTTCTTGACCTCAATTATCCAATCTTGAAAACTAAAAACATTTTTTTTCAAAGGCTTTCGGAGCCTTCTTTAATACGAATTATAGCTTTTTGTAAAAACTAACTTTTTTTTTCACGTGCTTTTCGTTGAAATTTTTTGCTAAAACGGCTTTATGTTATGAAAAATAACTATGGAAGTGACGATGTTTTTAGAAAATTAGGCCGTGTTTTGCAATTGTAAAATACGACCTTCACAATAATTAAGATATCAATTTTTCATTTTTCTTCATTACGATGTATTAGTATTATTACTATTATTTTTTTCTGAAAAAAAGACCGCCCACCAAAAATTGACCAAATTCTGCTTCAAAATATTTTTTTCTTGTAATTTTTGCAATGTTGTATAACAAAAGAAAATTTGGTTGCGGTAGCTATTTTTTTCCTGTGTTTAAAAAGAAGCTATACAATAACCATCCCCCACCAACACCACGATTTCACTCACGCCGTACTGCTTGGCAAACTGGGCCAAACTCTCGCGGAGTTCCGAACTTCGCATGCTTCCGTAGCGTTTGACGCGGTCCAACGCCGATACTTCTTCTGGCGCCGTCTGAATAATGACGTCACAAAGACAACCACAACAAAACACACAAAGTAGTTTTGAGTCCGTTGCAAGTCACAATCACGCCGTTAGAAAAATCAGTAAGAATGTGAAACAGGAAGGAAAATCGACTTCACAAGAGGGTTAAAAGGTCTTTTCCTTAGAACTGTGTATCCACTTTTCAAAATTAGAAAGTTTATTACAGCTAAATGTTAGAGACTAACACAAAATAATGACGTAAATTGCGAAATGGCTCGGATGAAAAAATACAGAACCTCTAGAACTTTCTTTCGAGCGAGAAATTTATTTCTGAATAAATCTAAACAAACTTATATTAGTTCTTCTCAACTCTATTAGTTCATAGAGCAGAAAAATCCACACTGTCAATTGAAAAAAATCAAGATTTACCCGTCCATTGCCGTTCGTCAAGTTGCGTCCAATTGCTGGGATGATCGGAGACTGATCGGGATCGTCTGAAAATCGGTATTTCAATCAATATTACATAAATTTATGTTTGGGCAGGACTTTTTTTATATCTCACGGACTAAATCTTTTTGTAAAGAGAAATTTTAATATAAAAATATTTTTGCAAAGATGCATTTTCAAAGTGAAGTAGATTCTTCAAAATTCATGAAATACCTTACACTTCTTCAAAATAATTTTCCAAACAACATGGTTTTGAAAAAAAACTTCAAACTTTATTTAATTAAACAATTTGGGCCAGGCTTCTCAAACCCTACTTCAAGAGAACACTAGGTGGCAACTAAAACGACCTCTATGGAAGTCACTGTTTTGTTTCCTAGTGGCTACTTTAGTAGCTTTTGTTTCGTAGTATCGCTTAGATTTTAAAGAGGCCACTAATTCGACTACTAGAGTGACCACTGGACTGTTGACCGACAGGAAAAGCTGTAGTAACCGCCGCCAAGTAGATCAAAATAACGTCGTTTTCTATTAACCTATAGACAAGCCTAAAGTGACCACTGGAACTACAGCTTCACTCCAAACGCAGTGGAAGCAGTTTTAGTTAAAAATTCCCCGTTTTTCAAACTCTATTCTAAAGTTTTTCAAACCACGCCAAAAACACGAAAAAAGCACGCACAACGTTTACGAGCAAGAATGGGTGAGGGGTCGCGTTTTTTGAAGCGATGCACGTCGACGGAAGGCCGCACCAGTTCTGCAAACACACCACGGGAAAATACACACAATACAGACTTCTTCTCACGAATGAGTTAATTTGAGATATCAATCCATTCCATTCCAAAAACTACCGTACCTACCAAAATTGATAATATTTCTACTGATTAACAAAAAAAGATGGAAAAAGTCACGAACCACAGTTTTTTTTTTCAAATTACACAGTTTCAAACTCCAAATCCATTCCAAACAGCTACAAATAATTCACGGCTGACTTGAGTAATCGAAAATGGGTCATGGCACGAAAAACAGCTCCTACATGGTGGAACAGGCCCTCGAGCTAGCCGTGAATCGACTATATCAAATCTACCACAATCTATGCTTTTTTCCACTACAAAACATAAAAAAAGCACACGAACCAACACGCCGGAGATCCGTCGAAGATCCTGATCTCGAATAGTTCGAGTTGAGCGGGGTGGTCGAAGCTGCATTCAAATTAATAAGTGAGAAATCAAGGCGAAAAAACAAGGCTACAACACACCAAAAGGTTTAATAGTTTTTATTTTTCGACTTTATAGTCTGTGTACCACGACTTGGAATTTCACGGAACGACATTCCGCTGTGCCGCTGGGCGCCTTTGCGAACCTTGGTCGCGCTTTTAATTTTTTTTTTTCTTATATTAAGGTAATCTACTTCCTTGTGCTCCCACAGCAATAAAAATCAATTGAAAGCGTGATCTAGAATCGAAAGACACTTCGCGAACGCACGCAGCGGAACATCGGAATGTCGTTCCGTGAAATTTCAAGTCGTGGCACACAGACTATACGTTTCTAGATTTTTTTTTTTCAAAACTTAAACGTCTCTACAAAGCCTACTATGAAAAACCTTAAACTTTTTATACTACTCTTTATTCACAAATTTTCAAGAAAAAATTTCAGGAACCAATACATCATTCACCACAAATTCAAATCTCCTCGTCGCATTTAGAGCGATTCTAAATGCGTAAAAGCGTCGCTTCAAGTGCACCCGACTCAAAACGACTTTCGCTATACGGTAAGTTATCGCCGCACTGTGCTGAATGTCGTAAACCGCGACGCACTGAGCCATTCCAAGTGTGGTCTAATTCGGAGCGAATAAAGCTTTCAACTATTTTTTTTTTTGATGAACACTTCACTAATACGTATCATTCTGAAAAATACATTTTTCAAAAATTTTTTTCGAGTTTCTTATTTTTTGTTTTTATAATGTCAGATTATTCTTTTCTTCCTAAAAAAATAAATGACTGATCTTAGTTCAACAAAATGTATTTCCGGACACGCAAAATGGACAAAAGACTACATTTCAACATAAAAAGACATAGGGAAACTGAAAAGTACCTTTTCAAACTAACCTAACTTTTCGCATGAGTTTGAGGGATTAATTTATGGGCGAGGTCTAGAAAAATTGAGCCGAAAAAAAGGTTGAATAGTAGGTCTTAATGTATAGCTCTATCAAAAAAACTCATAATTATGTGAAAAAAATTATCAAATCGCTCAAACCTAATAATGCGTTTTAAATTAAGAATTCGGAATTTCATTGAACCGGCCATATAAAAAAAGCGTTCGCATTATTAAAAAAATTTTTAAGAGCTTTTATCTTTTTCGAGGTCTGAAAAAAATACCTTTATTCGAAGAAATCTTGAAGGTCGCCCCGTCGGTGACTGCTTGATCCAGTAGCCGACGAGCTTCTTTCAGCTTTTCCTCATCAACCTCTTTCTAAAAAAAAAGATTGACAATATAGGTTCTGAAGAAGCGGGAAATTGAACAAAGAAGGAGATAAGGAATTCGTTAGAAAATGTTTCTTTGTCCGCGCCCTCCTCGTCTCTCGGCGACCCTATCATGTTTAGGGGATATTTTCCCGTTTCTCTGACGTCTCCGACGAGGGAAAGAGAGACGCAGACACTAGAAGACTTTGAAGTCGCGCCGGACAGACTATACAATCTGTTCAGATTTTTAAACCGTATTCTGCCGATTTTACCAGCAAAGCTACACATTAAAAGTCAAAAAATCTAGCGCTATTGAAGGATCATCCTAAGGCGATGAAACATCGACGCGAAAGCTACCATGAAAAAAGGCTCACAGATACGGAAGGAGTTCCCGACGCCTTCTCGATCATCGCCTTCGCCTGTCTCCGCAACTCGTCTTGTTTTGCGGGAGAAGCGTTTCGACCCTTGAAAAAAAATCATTAAATCGATAAATCGATGAGGAAATGAAAAAAAACATCAAATCGAAGTTGTTAACAACAATCAGCAGATTTAAGTTCCAAGTAGGTAATTTCTTCATTGAAAAAATTGAAAACTATAACTGTTTTTCAATATTTTGTAATTCTCTGTTATTTATTTTGCGAAAATCTCCAAAATTTTCGATTTTCGGGACCTTAACCATGCAAAACTTCCAAAATAAAAACCAAAGCTTGAAGATTTGAAGTTCCAGACTTCACAAACGGGAAAAAAAATAGATCCTTCCCAAAGTCCCTCATAAAAGAACCTTGAATCATTCAATATTTTATAATTCTCTGTTATTTATTTTACGAAAAATCTCTACAATTTTTTTGATTTTCGTGACTTTAATCATGAAAAATATTTAAAATTTGTACCGAAGCCTTGGAAATCCAGGCGTAACAAACAAGAAAAAAGGTTTTTCAATATTCTACAGTCCCCTATCATTTATTTTCCTAAAACCCTAATAATTCTCTGAAACTGATACCGAAGCTCGAAGATTCGATATTCCAGGTGTAACCATTGTAATCGACACATTTTGTCGGCCGAAAGACCTTAAAAATCACGATTTTCCCTTCTAAAAACTTGAAAATTAACTAACAAGTTGGATTTTTCATTTCCTTCCTCATCATCAAAGGGATCTCTCGGCAAAGTCGAAGTTTTTGATGAGGAAACCTCCAAAAATGACTATAAAATTGAGAAAATCTTTTTCGAATCACCACAGTGGTCACTTTAGTGGTGGGGGTGGAGAAGCTTTCCGGCAAGGGCTGGGATTCTTCCTGAAAAATGCGAAAAAGTCAGGAAAAATTCTCACAACCGTTTCGAAACTGTAAACTCGTATAAATCCTACTTTTTTTCCGAAATTATATGAAAATCACCTCAACATTTGTATAATCAACGGCGCCTTCCAATTCGTTCTGTTCCCTGAGTTTCTTGATCTCATCCAGGACCTGCAATTTTTGAAAAAATGAAAAAAAGGCCTTTTTCTTGAAAATATCACCTGCGACCTTTAGATTGATTTGAAGGAGAAAATTTTTTTCAAAGCAGCTGTCAATTAATTTTTCAGTTTTTCAGCTCTCAGCAACCTTTTTCGGAATTCTTGGACAGCCGTTATTTTTAAATTTATTTTTTTCACTCAAAAAAATATTTCCGGAGAAAACGTCTACAATTACGGAATCATAATTATGAGGTTTCATTAAGGTTTTCAAAATATTTGAACTTTCAAGAGTAATTGAAACTGGAATGCTTTTTAAAAAAAGGCTTTCTTTTTAAAGTTTGAATTTCGGGCTCTGGAATAATGAGAAGATTAGTACTTTGGCCATAGTATATTTTTTTAAAGAGCTGAATTTTTGTCCTACGTCTTCCAATTGAACTAAATATTAAAAATAAAGTTTTTTTCAAAGGAAGCTTTAAACTTATTATTCAGCTATCCAGCTTTTTACAAGAGAATATTTTTTTGGATTTTTTTATTGCGAGACTGTAATTTTTCACACCTTTGGTACACATAAATCTCGAGAAAAAGGCAAAAAAATTGAGAAATGAAGCTGTTTTTTTTCTGAATCAATTTGATTGTTTAAAAATGGCCTTAAACCTTAAAGCGCAACTTCTTATTCAAAAAAATCTTTATTTCTGGTTCTCCAATACCAAAAAAAGCAGTAAATTGACGTGAATGAGAAAAAAAAAGTTTCTTCTTACAATTCAGATAAAAAAATTTGAAAGCCATTGTAACCGTAACTTCTTATTCAAAAGAAAAAATTTTCATCTCTGATTCTCAAATACCGAAAAGAGCTGTGAACTGACTATGCGTAAATTGGAACAAAAATGTCTTCTTTCAATTCAGATTTTATCGGATTCTTATGGAAAAATCTATATTTTTTTCAAAAAAATTTCCCCATTAATCCAAAAAACTTAAAATTGAGCCCATTTTCGGAAACTAAAAATATAACTGGAAAACAACGGACGGATTTGAAATTATGAGTGAATTGGAAAACAAAATTTTTTTCTTTCAGTTCAGGTTTTCATCGTATTCTTATGGAAAAATCTGTATTTTTTTCGAACTTTTCCCCCTATTAATCCCCCAAAAAATCTAAAGTTAAGTGTATTCAGGCACTAAGAATACAATCGGAAACCAACGGAATATTTTGAAAAGCCATTGAAACCGTAACGTCATCTTCAAACGAACCTTCATCTCGGACTCGGAAATGTTGTAGAGCTGGGAGATCCTGTGGTCGGAATTGCTGGCCGGAGTCGATCCGGCCATGGCGCCCTCGACGATCCTCCGGAAATGTTCCAGAAGATGCTTGATTTTGCTGCTGTTCGGCGTGAGGATCTCGTCTTCGTCCGGGATGTCGGAGATGCCCATCCTCAGGAACCCGTTCAACGCCTTCAAAACGACTTCTTTCGGAACTTTTTCCCCAGAGGGTCTCATAAATTCCCACTTTTAATTGCCTCAAAAATGGCTGAGAAAAAAGGCTTGGATGAACTCGAAAAAAAAAACTTTGAACTATAGAAGGAATGGAGAATTTCGAACTTTGGTAGATTCAAGTTTTATTTAGTTGTTGTCTTTAGGAAATGGCAGGATTATAAAGATTATAATTTTTTTATAAAAAAATGCTAAAAATTTGGGTTTGGAAATCTTATATCTATTCAAAAGACCAGAAAATAAATCGTATCATTTATTTTCATAATTTTTGAACCTTATAACTTGTTCTATATAATTCAAAAAGACTATCAACTTTTTGAATAGGCTCGAGAAAAAATTTGAGATTTCTTCTTTTTATAAAAAAATAAGTAAAATTTCTAAAATCAAAAACAGAGAGAGTAACCAAAACTTGAAAAACGTTTTTATAAATAGAAAAAAGCTAAAACTACAAGAAAAAAAAATATAATTAAAAAAAATACTAACAAAGTTATCGAATTCAAATAAAAATATACACTTTCCAACATTTATCAGAATCTCAGAAAGGCAAGATGTAAAAAATACAAAAAAAAACACCTTTAAATAAAAATTTCGAAAAAAAAAAGAAAATTACCATTTTTCATTTTTCAATCCGTACCCTTCAATTAGAAATGAATTTTTCAAAAAGCCTCAAAAAAATGATTTCAAGATTTTTTCAGAAATAAAAAAACTGAAACAAATTCGGATCTCAAAAAAAGTGAAGATGGCTGAAAAAGGTTGAGGAAAAAAAGTTTTTTTGTTTAAATAGAAACTACAATTTTCCGAAAATTCTTCTCTACAAAGGCTAGAAAACACAAAAAGTGGAGAACTACAATTAAAAAATCTTTAACTCATCTTTAAACCCCGAAAAATGTTAAAATACTGAAAAAAAAATCAAAAAAAATTAATTTTAATGCAATCTTCTTCTTTATTTTCCCCACAGTTTATTTCCAAACCAACCTTCTTAACATTCGATTTGCGGCCATTGAAAGTGTCGGAAAAATCCAAAGATTCATAGTCAGGAATCAAATCGCTACGGTAAGAATGTACAATGGCGCAGAGGGCCAATCCGGTCCGCCAGGATTTTCTGCGGAAAAGTTCCAATACTTCTTGTGAATTAGATGAAATCCAAACGTGAAATCAGTGACTCTGACGCCGTAATAGCCTTGAGTTACCCTCTGTGTCCATTGGAGCAAAGATTCTCCATCAATGGGTTCTGGAGCGGAGATCCGGGCGGGTGCTCGTGGGGAGTGGGATCTTCTGAAGGAGAACTATGGGTATAGTCTTTTTCCGCCAGCTTGTCACGATTATTATTTTCCTCCGGCCTATAAAACCCTTACGGGAAATTTCCCTCCGGTACTCGTTGTCTGTTTTTCTACATGCGCCTTTAAAATAACGGAAGTTTCCGGTCCGTCCCGACTATTATTCTCCTCCGAGCTACAAAACCGCTAGCAGCTTTTTTCTGGACATGCGCCTTTAATAAAACATAAATTTTAGGCCTGTCACGATTATTATTCTCCTCCGAGCTACAGAACCCTTCCAGAAATCTTCCCTTCGATGCGCGCGGCCTTTCTCTCAGCATGCGCCTTTAATTTAGCCCTGAATACCGTTTTTTCAAAGGCGCATGCACAAAAACAAGCCACGCGCATCGAAAGGAGTTTTCGTAGCTGCGAGGAAAATTAAGCCGTGAGAAACTGGCGCGGGATGAGCTATAGTTCCAAGTGAATAAATTTTGAAAAAGTTGACTTTTTGAGAGTAGACATTCTAGAAGAAATTGGAATACAGTCATTCTTTGAGAAATTCTATTAATTTCGTACAGAAATTTGTCATTTTATTTTCTATTTTTATCTTTTTGAGGTTTTCTGGTCGTTTCTTTTTCAGATTTCTTTGGGTTGCAAAAAGTATCCGGAAACACCTGAAAATCTTCACTCAAATTGGCTCATTTCCAAAATTTCAAGTGAATATGGACAACCACTTCGTTAAAGCTTAATCAAAAAAATCAATACAGTAAATCTGAGTCAGAGAAAAAAATACGTAAATATGAAAGATTTGTACCACATTTTTTTTAGAAAAATTGCACAATATATCTTCTCTACAAAATGAAAAGACTTTTAGATTATCTTGTTGAAAAAAATTCAGAAAAAAACAGTAAACTGAAATGATGAAAAACGAACGAATGAACGCCCCGAGGCATCGAATTCGTGCCAAGAAGAGCTGCTGAAATCGGGACAGCATGCGATTTTTTTCGTCGACCTGGAAAAAAAGAGGGATTTTTTTAGAAAGCTTTTCTTTTTTTTCAAAAGATTTTTCTTCGTTTCGACGCTAGAAAATGCAGTCAAAAAAATAGTAAAAAGTTGACTAAAAATCTGTTCAGAATTTGAATGTCAAGTACAATGACGTCATTAGAAAAGCGCTCTGTGAATGTCTCGCTTTATGATTGGTTTTATCGCTCCATAAGAGGCGGAGCTTGAGCCACGAGCCTTGTTATTGAAAAAATCTAGAAACACTATTTTTTTGATGCATTTTCACGACTCAAACTCATCTTTTTCACAACAAAAAACGAAAAAAAGGCTACTTTTTCGGATTCTGAAGCCATTTTCAATCTGATTCATACAATAAACTCCATAAAAATCCCAAAAATATGTTCCCAAATCCTCCCTACATCTATTTCGTGAATTTTAGTACTTCTGTGTGAGAAATAAAACATTTTGATTAATTGAAAAGTAGAAAAATACCAAATTTATTAAAATTTCACCTCAAAAACGATGTTCGTCGCCGGCCGATCTTCCACACTGGCCCTGCTGATCCTGGCACCAACTCTCTCTTTTTCTTTTTCTTTTTCGTTTTCCTTCTCATTTTCCGGCTCCGGCTGCTTTTCCACAGAAACTCGCCAAGGCGGTCGAACTGGAAAAGTGAAATTGAGGAAAACTTAAGTGGCTACTCAAGCGGTTCCTCGAGGTCTGTGAACATGAATAATTTAAAGGAATCAATAAACTTTTTCGATCTGGAGAAGTAAAATTGAGTTTTTGTAGTTGTGAAAGTACTGGGAAAACTATAGCCGTACCCTTAAGAGGTCCCTTGAGGACCATAAACATTAATAATGTGAAGAAATCAACAAACTTCTTGAATCAGGGAGAGTGAAATTGATTAATTAAATGCAAAAGTAGTGGGAAAACCTTAAGTGACCACTTAAGTGGTCCCTCAAGGTCTCTAAACGTGAATAATTGAGAGGAATTAACCAACTTCTTCCATCGGAGAAAGTAAAGTTGAGTATTCAAATGTGAAAACACTGGCTAAAACTTAAGTGACTACTTAAGAGGTCCCTCAAGAGCTACTTAGAGAGATCTTCAGTGACAACGTGCTTCAAATTAGCGCAAAAAGAAAAAATTGAAAATCTGGTAAACCACAAATTTCTAATAATTTTTTAATAAAGTTTTAATCAGCGACCTCAAAAGCGGCCCCTGAAATTTCTACAGGTTCAATGGTACCATTCAGACTTCTTAAGAGTCCACTATTTTATAACCACTTCAGTGACCACTAATCCGACCACTACATTGGCCACTAAAACGCCAAAACCCTCACCTTTACTCGGCGCTTCTTCAGGCGGCCTTTCCGCATGTTTGGGAACTGGCGGAGCTTTTTCTTCGACCTCAACTTTTTTCTGCTGCGGCTCAAGGCTTCTGTGGTCAGGCTCGGCACTTCTCCACTGTTGAATTGAGCTCGAAATTTCGGTTATTTCACGGGCGGCCACTGGAAATGGGGAGACTTCAAGAAAACATTAAACATGCAAGGAACTCAAAAAAGTTATAAAAATATAGATGAAACTGGAAATTTTCATTGAGGCCTCTCAAAAAAAGCTTGAGAGGTTCCCCTAAAGGCTCCAAAAACGATAAGACAGTCTTTGAGTTCCTTTTTCATAGCCTTAAACTTTTTTGGGTTCTCTGGAACCTTTTTAGTTGCTCTTTAGCATACTTTTTATTAACGGAATTGAAAAAGATGCCAAAGTAAAAAAAAAATTCCTTTTGACCATTTTTGAGAAGCTTTTCCATTGCTCAAGAAAAAAAAAACAATAATGAAAAAAGCACAAAAAAAGCTCTGAAACTTGTTTTAAACGCGAAAATCGAAACCAACCACTATTTTGAGCATTTTCCACCCTGGCAGCGTCGGGTACAGTTATTTCTCGAGGAGTTCTATCAACGCTGGATATTGAAGAAGCTCGGCTGATTTCGTCGGCTCTGAAACGAAAAAAAAATCGCCCTTTTTCTAGATTTTCCATGAAAAAAATGAGCAAGTTATCTCAACATTTCTTATCAAACATTATTAAAATATTATTCAGAAGACCCCAAATGACAGTAATAAGAAAAAAATAGATTTTTTTCACTCAGAAAAAAATTGTTCTTGAACTCAAAAAAAGTCAGATGTTACAGTTTTCTTCTTTCTGAACTCTTAATAATTTTTTGGCGAACAGCTTGAAAAAAAGTAAAAAAAGATAGTGGATAAAAATTCTGAAAAATTTCTATCGAATTTTTATCAAGCTCTCTAGCAATCAGTAACCATACAGTTAATTTTCAAAAAAAGTGAATGTTTTTTTAAATATTCTTAAATATAGAGCACCCTCAGTTTTTTTATAAATCTCGACCAATCAAAAATCTTGCTTTCCTTCAAACTTCAGAAAAACAAAAACTCCTTGAAAAAAACTAGAAAAAAATGACTTTTTCTACTTCTTTAAAGATTCTATTTCTGGAAAAAAAGACTAAAAAAACATCTTTGAGCATTCTCTATTAATCCGTATGTATATAGTTACCTTACAAGAAACGAAAAACCTATTTCTTCCCAACTTTTATGGAAAAACATCCTCATTTTCTACGATACATCCTTCCATTTCAAGTACACCTCATCTAAAAAATCTTTTTTTCTTTCCGAAAAAAAACCAAAATAATGAATCCTAACAAATCTGGACCAGACAATTTTTTCTATTTCTGAATTTTCTTCCTCCTCCAAAAAGACTAAAACTAACAATCCCTCCTTGAGCATCTGGCTGGCGAGCAGAATCACCAGGGAGCACTGTTTGAGGTGCGGATTCAGAGGGCGGAGCTTGAGTTTGAGCTCGCTGTGGTGCTCGGGAAGGTCGAGGATGAAGAGCCGGACGTTCAGGGGGACTGCGGCGATCGCCTTCCGTTTCCCCTTGGCGTTCACTTCTTCCACTACGATCGTCCATTCCTGGGATATGAACAAATATATTTGGGATCATAAGGGGGGATTAGAGACTTATGGAATTTTGTATGTTTGAAAACACAAGAACTTAAAAAAATAAGTGCATTCTCCTCATAGTGAGAGCCCATAGGTTAAAACAGCAAATACTTAAAAACGAGAGAGTGGTCCCTATAGGGAAGCTTAAGGGACACCTTTAAGGAAAACCTTGACTCCCCCTATCAGGCTTCTGAACCTATCAAAAGAGGCCACTCTAGGGGAGAATTTAGATTTATAAAAAAAGTCGTTTTAATTTTCAAAACACGCAAAATATAAAGAACCCTGTAGGGATCACTCAACCTTTAGGAGCTCAAGAGGCAGCTCTTTAACCCCCATAGGGACCACCTAAATTTCCCCCTCCAGGGAGAACCTCTAAGAGGTTTTTTCCCTAACCGCTCTAGGGACCACTCTGGCATTCCTAAGTTATAGAAGAATCAATTTTTTCATAAATGTCAACAGTAGCACGAAATTACAGTTTAATAAAAAATTTTCGAGTTCTGAAAACTCATAAGGAGTTTGAAACCGTAGTCTTAAGCGATGTAAAGGTGCGGCTCAAAAAACTGAGCCTTTGAAAATTTCACCAACCTTGTCATCAAACTGATCATCATTTGAGGTTTTATACAAAGTCGTGACAACGTCCAAAGTATCGGCCGCGATTTCTGGCCAAACAATCACACATTGTGAACTGTTGGAAAAGGATTGCTCCCATTTCCGCTCTTTGGAGGAGATTTTTCGTCTTCTGGAAGTTTAAAAATTGAAAAGGAGATAGAAAGATCAAAAAAGTATAATTGAATTAAAATACGACCTAAAAATTGAAGTTCTTCCGAGATCGTGAAAATTTTTAACGTGTGCTTTTCAAAATCCTTCTCGAGTTGTTTGAAGGAGCAAAAACCATGAAAAAAAAATTTAAACGAAAGCCAAGTTCAGTATCTAGAAAAATGCAAGTCTCAGGCATAATTTTGCAAAAATTAAATTCTAAAAAAATCTTTTTTTGAAGCTCAAAATCAAAAAAATTATAATTTTAACAACCAAGATAAAAAAATAACAAAAAGTTGCTTTTCTGCAATATTTTCCCACATGCTAAAAGTAACCGCGCTCTCTGACCTGTGCAAAAACGAAACAACAATAGTTTCCGGCTTCCAGACGTCGTCAGCGACCAACAGAAGCTCTTGTAAAGTTACAGTGAAACGGAAACGGGCGGCCTTTTTACTTGAGCGCCGCAAGCGACGCAACATTCCGGCCATACTGAAAGAAAATATCGTTTTGAAAAGTACATTGAAAGCATCACACGTCGTGTCAAGACAAGCGGAAACTCGAGCTAAATGTGAGAACCGACGAGAAAACTCGGCTCAGCACGCGCGAATTCCGATACGACGAGACAGCGCTGGAAATGAGGGGAGCGACAGGCGTCACGCCAGTTTTGTGCATTCGCCGTCGCTGCTTATCACATGATCTTTTTAAGCTTCCTTACTCATTCATTAAATTGAAACTTTTGTTTTCTTTACTACTTCTTGGATACAACTTCCAGAGTTTAACTGCGTATCACCGACATGAAAACGCTGACAACGAAAAAAAAAATTTAGAGCATCTGCCTGGTCATGAATAACACTTTGAACAATATGATAATAAATTTTCAGGAGAAAAAAATGAAAAAAATAGAGAAATGAATAAATAAAAGGTGTAAACAAAAAATTTATGTATTACTGTGAGAAAATGACTGCAGACACAAACAGCGTTCGCACACCAAAACGGCTGACCTCACGACGTTTTTTTATTTTTGAATTTTCGTCGAAGTTTTTTTGCGTTTTTCTCATATGTTAATGTTTTTTTCCTACTAGAATCGTTTCTATCGAGAATTATCACATATTCAATTTATTTTTAGTTCGTTGAAATCGCAGTTTTTGCAATGTACTCAGTCAAATTTGATATTTAAACCAGTTAATTTTTTCAGAGGCCAAATGCGGGTGTTTTTATGTATTTTTGCCCTAGTTTTAGCCGTAAAAGCAGAAAAACGGTTTCGATCTGATAAGATCAACTACATTTATGATAAAGCGCTACAACACGTCCAGGATAAGCAAAGACTGTCCAAGTTAGAGGTTTGGATGAATTTATCGTAATAATTTGAATGAAACATATTAGTCTGAACTTTCAAACTACGACGGGGTCTATCTGGACACTAAAGATCTCCACGGTTCTGGAAAGGTCTTATTTTTAATTTTTTGAAAATAAAAAAGTATTTTAGGTCGCGGATTTGAACAAAGCACTTGGAAAGCTCGATAAGAAACTTGTCACAGTTTTGGAAAAGTATGGCCTTGAAGAAACCGTGCAATCTTTCAAAGAGGTACATAAATTTTTTTAGAGGGTAAAATTGATTGGATTTACAGAAAATGAAGCTGAAAAACGCCTGGGAATACAAAGAAGAGAATTTGGAGCTGCCTTCGGAAAAATTTGCCGACGAAAGATTGCAAAAAATTTGGCAACAGGCGATGATCGGCAAATTTTCCGACAGCGAAATGCTTGGTTTGTTAATTACAGGTGTTTTTTTTCGCACAGTGTTCTGTTTGTTCAGAACTTCACAAAGAACTGAAGGAAGTGGAACGGAAAATGAACATCTACCACGACTCGCTCAACGAGTTCAACAAGGTGAATAACTTGATTAGATAAGGAACAGTTGATAAAGAATGTGTCAATTAATTTTTTTGCGAGATTTACAGTTTCAAAATATTTTTTTATAATATTTTTAATCATTTTCAGGGTCCCCACGAGAATTCTGTGAATGCAGATCATGATGATCATCGAGAAAAGGTTTTTTTCTAAATAATAAAAAAAGATGTCTTTCATGGCAAAAAAATGTTCATTCTAGAGGTTTTTTTTAATAAGTGGTGTTGTCTTGCATAGAAGCAGCATTTATTTCTAACTATTTAAATATTTCAAATTTTTGAGAAACAGGAAAAAGTCTTTTTGATTTTGATTTTTTTGCTCAAAAAAACTCCATATACTCATGTTGTTGTCTCGAAAAAGCCTTGGCGAAAGTTTTTTTCGATTGAAATCTTCGAATTCAAAAAGTAGCGAAATTTCTCTAAATTTTTTTGGATATAGTGTTTGAGAAACCGGAAGTTCATTTTTTTAAATTTTTTTACTTGCGAAATTAAGTCAAAAATAACATGAGTTTCAGTTCTAAATTGATAAAATAACATTTTTATTTAGGTTCAATTTTGGATAGTTAATTCATTTTGTTTTCATTTATTTGAGAATTTCGGGAACTTTTTTTATAACTTCGAAAAAGTTATTTTTTTCTTCCATGTGAAAAAAATATAAAAGGAAGTTTTTTACAATTTTGTTTCCGTACTAAGGAAGATTTTCTAGTTTCATCGACGATAAGAATTGTGAAATCGTGTTTTTGTTCATTTCATTTCTGTCTTGTTTCAAATGATTATTTTTTTAAACAAATCTAGCTTGATTTTTTTGGATTTTCTCTTGAAATTTCGTTTTTCCAGAAGTTTAATGAATCCTAAAAATCAAGTTTGTTCTTTGGTTTCCTTAATAGTTTGTTTGATATTTTAAAAATATAAAAATTTTCATCACCTTAAAGGATAAATTGAAGCCTTTAAACAAGTTTCGGGACAATTTTTATTTTTTTTTAAATTCGTTCCAAAATTTCAATATACCTTTCCTTTTTTTCTTGTTTTTGGTTTTAATTTTGAAAAATTATTTTTTTTCTTGGTTGCAGAGGCTGATAAGAGTTAATCAGACGCCTAAAAAAACAATTATTTTAGCTGGTTTATTTTATAAGTATTTTTGCATATTTTGCTACTGTCTTTTTGCTGTTTCTGGTTTCCCATAATATTGAGAAAAAAAACTTTTAATTTGTTCAACTTCTCCACACCTAATTTATTTTGAAACTCTGTTTCAGGTGAAACAGCTGAAAAAAGCCAACAAGGAGATGAACGATCACCTGTCGGAAGTCCACAAACGCGTCACTTCTGAGGAATATTCGCCCTTCCGCGAGGAAAAAGTCAAAAGATTGTGGAAATTGGTTAGTTTTCCATGAAGAAAAATGGAAGATTCGTTTTTTCTATAGGCTCAAGCGAACTCGAACTTTACGACCCACGATTTGGACATTTTGAAAGAGGAATTGCTCCATTTCGACAATCAATTGAAGAAAATTGATTTTCACAAGGTTTGAATTTTTTTTTTAATTAATGGAGAAGAGAAGTCCTTTGAGAAATTTTTTTCTAATTTTCTAAATAATTAAAATTTTCCATTTTCTGAATGGAAAGGTTTTTGTGTCAACTTTTTACAGCTAAAATATCAGAAAAAAATCCATTTTTTTTTCTATTTTGAATGTTACTGCGTTTGAATTATTATTGATCATTGCTGCGAGAAAAAAATTTGAAAAAAAGCTTCGTAAAAAAATTACATTAGTTATTAAATGGAAACGACGCACTAACTATTAAAAATTTTTGCATCAAAAATAACATGTTTTTTTATAAATGCGTGAAAAACTGAATCAATGAAATTTCATGAATCAATAAATAAATACATTTGACGGAATTAGAGTCCTCATACTCCATTCGTCTACAGCTTTTCTTTCGTTAAACTTTCAGAAAAGAGAAAAAACAGTAAAAATTGGAATGGCTTGAGATCTAGTGGTTGATTTAAGTTGCACCCGACTAAAAACGGCTTTCGCCCTGGAGCATCGCAAAATGTTAGAGTAACCTGTTCAAGTTCAATTTTGAACCGTAGCGCGACCGCAACGCTTTGAGCCATTCCAAATGCGGTTTTAATTCCTATTTGAATACTTTGTTTATTTTTCTGATTTGGAGAAACCTGAAGATCTAAAGAATGTGCCTTTTATTTTTCAAATAGTCATCGATTAGTATGTGGAATGAATAAATGAATAAGTTGTATATAATAAAAGTGGGAAATACAGGAATTCGTGAAAAAAATTAGCTCGTAATTGGGGCCGATTTGCAGAAAGAACTCGGAACGATGAAGGAAATGCGGGAAAAAGAGGGCAAATCGAGTTTGCAGAATATCGAAGGCGCCGAGCTCGAGGCCCGCCATGAGAAGTTGTCGCGGAAAATCCGCAAACTCGAGAAATATCTCGAGACCAAAGTCACCCATTCCGAACTTTGATCTGTAGATTTGATTCTGAACAAAAGTCTTTTCGTCTTGAGACCTTCCTCAAATCTTCCTATGCTCCTTTAAACACCTTAAAAAGGCCTTTACAGTCCGTTTTTCGCGACTTGGAACTGTTGTTCTCTCTGCGCCCTCCTCTCGGCAACTCTCTCATTTCGCTGTGCTATTTCCATGTTTCTCTGACCTCAATGCTGAAGGAAAAGAGACGCAGACAGGTCAGACGGTTTCAAGTATTGGTGAATGAAGACGTATTTTTCATTTTCCGCCACTTGAAAATGTTCTTTTTCTCTGCGCCCTCCTTGTCTCTCGACGACCCTCTCATATTACCGTGCTTTTTCATCTTTCTCTGACATCTCCAGCGAGAGAACAGAGAGACGCAGACACTCGAGAATTTTCAAATCTCGCCGAACGGACTATAGAAAGTTTATTCATAGTACATTCTATAGATTGTAGATTTATCACTTACCGCATTTTGCTCAAAATCTGGTCCCAAATCGTGCTCTTTTAATATAATATCCGGGTAAACGTTGGTGTAGGTTCCTTGTTATTTTGTTCACTTTGTTCCCCTGTCATATTCCCCTCAATCCAAAAAATGTGACATTTCCTGTCTAATCCGTTATTATTTGTGCACCTTTTTCGTTTCCTTTGTTATGGACTTGATAACATTTTTTTGCGGCGTGTATAAATAATCGCGACACAACCTCGCATTGTGCCTCTTATCTCACTGACCGCGTTATCGCAATTTCGCAATTATTATCTTTGAAAATGTTGCGATTTTTTGTGGAGTCATTTCAAAGGTAAACTGCAGACTGATGTTTGACCGAATCGTCCAGTTCACCCGGAAGCGGCTCGCCTCCGAAGATTTTCCGCAGTTTGGATCCGTCGACACCAAGGAGAACTGCCATCAGCCCATTGGTTCGTCAAAAATCAAAAAACTTTCCAATTATTTCGCTAGGGAATTTTTTTCATGTGGTAGATCTAGTCTCTAGCCTATTGGAAAAGTCGCAAATTACTTTATTTGTTCATTTTTTAAGCTTCTTCCCACAAAAAATTGAATATTTTCTCGGATTTTCATCCCGAGTTCCATAACTATTTTTCATAGCATCTCAGTTTCTAGTAGACCCTTGTTAGTGAAAAATTATTTCAAAAAGTTGAAAAATTTTTTTCAAGAATTTTGTAGTAGTTCTAAAAAAATCAGTTATTTTTCAAAAATTTCAAAAAAACTTATTGACTGTAATAATGCCTTGAAAAATTGAAAGGCTAATGTATCTGAGTTGTAACGGAGAAGTTTCATTTTTTTAATAATTATTTTTTTCAATTATCTTTTCCATTTTGGTCAGCCGTTTTTCTAAGGGTTCCAAAGAATTTTTTTAGGGTTCAATTATTTGAGGTTTCTCGAAATGATGTCTCTTATGCCGTGTTCAAAGCAGTTTTGACAACTTCAAAATTGACGCGTTATCCGTTTAGATTAATTTAGCGAAATACGCAAAATCGGGATTTCGAGAGCCGTTAGAAAATTTGGATCCTTCAACTAGATTGCGAATTCAAAATTTTGGTTGAAAAATGCTCGAAAAGTTTCAAAATTTGGAGTTTCGCGCGTAAAAGTCGTTAACTCGTTGTGATGCCGATGTTTACACTGCACTCGAAATTCAAATTTTGTCCATTTCGCGAAATAATTTCGAAAGAATCGCCGAAATTACTTTGGACACGACATTAGACTTTCCGGGGGACAGTTTTCGCTTTTCTTAAGGGATGACTAGATACATATTTAAGTGGACCCTAAGGTGAACCTTTTTCTTTTCAAGTACCACTTTAAAAAGCATGAAGCTCCTTTATTCAATCCTTAAAGTACTGACTTGAATCAGCGGCGAATTTATTTTACTTCTGACTGAACCTTCAGTTTTTGATATTTTCATTTCAAGAGAAAAAAATGAAGACGACTCCGAAACAGAAAGTCTGCGCCAAGTGTTTGGCTGGCGACGGCGGCCACATCACTCACATTCTAACCGACGCCACCTAATTATTCCTTGAAAATCTCAAGAAGAACTCTCCCCCAATGTGTTCACTTGCACATTAAACATCAGTGCTTTCTACTTTTCTGCCCATTGATCTGTCCTATCTAAAGAATCCTATACCAAAAACCTCGCTTGTTGAAATGATCTTTCTGTTGTTAATTTCCTTCCTTCCGAGTTTGTTGTTATCTTTGTACTGGGTCTGTAGTATTGGTTGTTCGTTGACGTGTATATAGTTGCGATTTGTACGATGGTTTGCATTTGGAATAAAGTTCAGAATGATTTCGATTTTTCCAGTTTGAAAAATGAGAAAAAATGGCTATTGATTATCTGATAAGGAAGCCAAGTGAGAATTAAAAAAAATTGTGTTTTTAAAATATTTTTTTAAAGTTACTTTGAGTTGAAAAACTCTTCGAATTGTAACTTGATTGTAACAAACTCTGGGAAACAACTCTAGAATGGCCAGAGTGGTCCTTAGAGGGGTTAGGAGAAAAAAGCCCCTACAGGGAACAAAAAAATAGTCCCCTCAAGGGTTAAAAATTCAGGGGGTCTATATAGAATTTCAGGTTCAATCTCTAAGCTCCCTAAGTGGTCCCTATAGAGGAGGGAAAGTGGTCCCTTGAGGGATTAGGGAAAAAAGTCCCTATATGGGACAACATAGAGTTCTTTGAAGGGTCAAAAATAGGTGGTCCCTTTAGGAATTTAAGGCATGATTCCTGAAGCTTAAGTGGTCCCTATAGGGTTTTAATTTCTGTTTTTATTTGAAAAGTAAAAAAGACGTATGAAACTTGACCCATTATTCTTTTTTCCATGCGAAAAACGAGGAATCTTTGAATTTTTGTCATGAAAATGCGTTTTCAATGAGTTCATAAAACGACTAGCCCCTACAGTGTCCACTTTTGCAAGTTTAAGTGCCCCTACGGGGAAGGTAAGATGACCCTTAGAAGGAACCCTTCCAGTTTCCCGATACTTGCCCCTCTAGGGACCACTATGGCCTTCTGGAGAATATTTTTGACAGATTTCAAGTTCTTGGTCACTTTCAAATGGAAAATCAATACAAACTTTATTAAAGCTCGTTGCTCCTCCTTGTTATGATAAAGTCCAGAAACAGACAAATCAGTTAGTCGGCAGGACTGCAGCCATGCCGATCCGGGTGTTCTGCATGTCGTGGATCTGGCAGTACTGGCGCATCAGAGGCGGTCCCAACATCCAGGCCGGGTAGAAGCCGCCGGTGCTGAACGTGTAGAACGCCAGCAGGCAGGGTCCTGGTCCGGCCTGAAAAGTTATGAATAAATATGTCTTTTTCGAGGGGAACGCTATGGCTGAAGTAAGGTTTCCTTTGACAAGGGAAATCATTTTACTTTGGAGTTTCCTGAAAATTGGTCAGAACACTTCTTGACGTACCAGAAATGGATTCTGAAAGTCTCATTCTACACAACTTCCTAGTTCTCAAAGGGTCTAAAGTCCCAAAATAGCTCATTTTAAAGGCATAGGGGCAGTAAAAAACGGTGTTTCAGTTCAAAGCGGTTATTTATAGAGCTTTTGATTGCGAATCGAACGGTGAACTTGAAAACGTACAGAAGTTCCTAGTTTTGAAGAAAAAATTATTCAAAGTCGGAGAGAGGAAAGTTTGAGTTCCCGCGAAAAAGGGGGTTTTGCAGTAAAGTCGCTCTATGGACAACAGGCTCCGCCATTTTTTTCGGATTCTCGCTTTTTTCTTCGTTTCTTTCAATTTTCAATTTTTTCTGTTGTCACCAAAGTTCTTTTCGTCACAAAAGCTTTCGATTCATGTATAATTTGCAAACTTTGATCGCAAAAATGCTTCTTTAGTAAAAAATGATGATTTTACATCGGTTTCGATTGGGATAGCGATTATTTGTGTTTCCTTTATTATCGGTGTGTGTTTTTTGTTTGACTAAACGTTTTTTTCAGAAAATAAACCCTTAATTTGAAGCAGAGAGCCGGTTATTTCTCAGAAAATGCGAGTCTAATGAGACGTCCGCAACATCGCGTTCACGGCTACTGTAAACATTTGTCCGTAGGCCGATCCAAAGCTTTTTTCAAAAATAAAGGCGGGAAAGTAAAATCGCGTTTTTCTTCTAAAGTTGTCACATCTGTATTTTTTTGAGTACACCATTCGATTCGCAAAGAAAAACTATATAAGATACTGCTTTCACCTGAAACCCCATTTTTTACTGCCCCTATGCCTTTAATAGATTTTGAGCGTTTTCTTGCAGCTTCTTTTCTCGAAAACTAGGAAGTTCTACAACTTGAAGCCTTTGGAATCCTTTCTGGGTACTCTAAGGAGTGTTATAGGGAATATTGCGAAAGTTCCCAATCGCAAAGTAAAGTGACCTCCCTGGAAAATGGTCAAATTTTTGCTCTTTTCTGTCTGTTTTTCAAAGGTTTTGGTTTTTTTGAAAGGACCGTGAATCTCAGTAGGACAAAAAATAAAATCATCAACCCTCAAAAACTCGAAAATTCAAACTAATAATGGAATTAAGGAACGGCCTGCCCGCATGTCTGCTAAAATAGTGAAAAAAATTGCATTATGCTACCTTTTTGCTAATTTTATCAGTCTATTCTTTTTTTTTGCCTCTTTCTTAGCCTGTATTTTTTCTTTCCCATCTTTCAATAGCATTTGAAATTTTAGTAAAATTGAAATTTTTTGCAATCTGCCAACTAGCGTCAAAAACTTACAGTACCGTCAGAAAAGATACAAAAAAAAATGCTTTTTTGATCATAGCTTTCTTGTATGTAGTTTGATCTTTCTAGAACTTTTTGGAATTGTGATTACTGATATTTGTAACTATCTGGTGGTAGTTTTACACGCAGACAAAGCTATAGAGAGGTTCAAAAAGATTGATCTCCATACAAGAAAGGTATGAGCAAAAAATCTTTTCGTATCTTTTCTGACGGTACTGTAATTTTATTATCATCTCTGTGAAAAGCTGGAGTGGGTTCTATAGTGAGAGAAAAAAGCTCCTCTCCGGGAGAATGACCTTTTTTGAGCCCTCTATAGAACCCCCTAAATGGTCCTTAAAGGCCCACTACAGCTCATTTTTTAAAAAAAAAAGCCTCGAAAAATAGTCTGTAGATGACCAAACTGACCGAGACGATGTAGCTGGAGGCTGGAACTCTGTAGTCGACGCCGTTGATCGAGAAGACGATATCCGGAGACTGGGCGTTGCAGTCGATAAAGTAGGCGTCGTACTCCGGCATGTGGATCGCGCCGACTCTGGAAACAACTTATTTCACTCCGATTTCTGATGATTCTACAGAGGCCTTTTTCACCGATCAAATATAGTCAGTTCAGATTTTGAATGTCAGGTCGTCGCTCAAGCTCCGCCCCTAATGGCACGACAAACCAATCAGAGAGCGAGCCATTCACAGAGTGTTTTTGAATGACGTCATTGCATTTGACAGTAAAAATCGACCTTTCCCGTTGCAAAGTTGATTTTTAAACAGCATTTTCGCGCTTTTAAAGATTAATACGAATATGGAATCACGAATGAACAGCCTCGGACCTCGGTAAGAAATTCAGGACGCGCCCCGTATGTTTCTAAGCGATTCTAGGGATGACTTAAGGGTTTTGACGCTACTGAAGTGGTCATTAGAAATGCTCCGACACGTCCGGTCCGAGTCAAAAATAGTTAAAATTCGGCTCAAGACGTTACTTCAAAGTCTATCCGTATTTTTGGAGTTTATTCGCAGGTTTTCTTCATTTTCAGGAAAATAACGGAAAATCATCTTCCTATTCATTACATATGACCCCATAACCAATGAACAAGATCAAAACGGAAAGTCTCAACCAAAAATAACTCCTCACTGTCTGGCGATCTGGTCGACGAAAGATTTGGGGCCACCGATGAAGGTGGACGCCGTGTCAGAAGCGGCTTGCCAGCCGCTCGCCGGACCTGCCGAATAGCTTCCCACGGAGATTCTGAAGATCTTCTCATGTCAAGAAGAAACTTTGATATCCTACCCGCTGAGCTTGTACTGCCAGAAGGTGGCAGAGGTCAAGGGGATGTAGTTGACGTCGGAAGAGCAGTGAGCCGTATCCAAGCCGCCGACAGTGAAAGTGCCGCCGTTGGTGCTGGACGTCGGACCGATTCCGGCAAGGTAGACGACGAAGATTGGCTTAAATTCGGAATAACTAGTTTCTAGAGAACCGTCTGGTATTTATGAGCTGTTGTATTGAAATGAGAAAAGTCGAGCTCAAGGCGAGCTTGGGACGCAAAGAGGCGAGGCCAATGTCCTTCTGATCGTGTCAGGGCCCTTTTTTGAAGGCTCAAGCCAGCCGTGAATCAGCTACAACCACCCAATGAAGGCCACTCTCACCTGGTCGAGCTTGGACTGTCCAAGGAGGTTGAAAAGCGGCGGAGTGATGCTGTTGTAGGCCAAGGCGGGCCAGCCCAGGCCGATGATGCCGTCTTCGGGCTGGGACGTGAAGCCCTTGCCGAGGGACGTCGCCTGGCCGAAGATCTGGGCGGTCGCGCAAACCGTCGAGTCGGGGAACTGGAAAGAAAAAAGCTTGTCTTGAGGTTTGGAAAAAGCAGGATTTTCAAGTGATAAGCTGTTAGAATCAGAAATTTTCTTGCCAAAAGTTTTTTTTGGTCATTGCTTTTATTTTGATTTGGTAATTCTAAGAAGCTAGAAATTGCAATTTTAAAGCGATTTTAAGCGTCACAAGTCAAAAAGAGGTCTAATGTAACATGTAAAAAAATATATTTTTTTCCGAAATTATGGAGTCCTAGAGTACACGACGATTTTCATTAAAACTTCACCGGCCACCAAAAACTTCCAGAGGCTCTTCTGTCTGTTGAAAAAGTCAAAAACGGTCGCAAAAAAGCCGCTAAAAAATACCATTTTGCGCCTCTTTCTAAGTCTCTGATTTTTGCCAGGTTTTTGAAGGCCTAAAAAATAAAAAGAGCAACAAAGCTGATCAAAAAAGGCTGATAAATAGGCGCAAAAATGGGTAGTAAAAAGGAACCTTTTTCATATTTTTTGAAGAAAGGTTGAAGAAACTTTTCAGCGTCCGCCCGACTTGTTTCATTTTTCAGTCAACCATTTATTTTGTTTTTAAGGCGGTTCAAAAGAACTTCCGAAGCGACACCGAACAACCAAACTAGAAGCCCAAAGTTGTAGTTGATCAAGTTGAAAGTTTCAGACCTCATTCTCAGAAACCTGAAGGGACTCACGCAGAAAGTGTCGCTGCCGAAGAAGCCCTTGACCTCGCCGGTCTGGTAGGTCATGTCCATGACGCCGGGAGCCTTCTGGTAGGAGCTGGAGACGGTCGAGTTGAAGCGGTGTTTCGAGGCGCAAGCGTTCGCGGCGGCTCTGAAACGGCTTTTTCAAAATTCAGTTGATGATCAAGTCAATCAGATGAAATTTCTTGATTTTTCATCGCGAGAACTATCTTGACTGAACACTAAATAAACTAGCGATTTTTAACCCCCGCCCCCCTCGGAAGCTGAAGCTGTAAAGTTTTTATTTCAAAAAAATGTTAGAGAATAATAAACTGCTCAAAAAAACGACAAGGTTCACTTTCTAAAAAAACAATTTTGATACGAAGATTTCATCCTCTCTTCATGAAAAATTTTTTTCTCAAATGAGTGAAAAAAATTTTAAAAGAATTTCAAAGTGACAAAAACTCAAAAAAACGTTATCTTCCCCATAAATTCATTAAACTCACGCCGACTCTCCACTCTCCAGAGACTGAGTACAGCAACTCGGCTGACAGAAAGTGATACACGAGTCATACGGTACCTGTAGCTCTACCGTAACCCAATGCATTTTCTGAAGAACCTACAGATTTACAGTATGTTCCGCAACTGTTGTCACTGCCTCCGGCGCACGTCGCGTCGGGAATCCAAAGATTTGCCGAGCCAGAGTCCAGGAACACGACGAACTTCTGCGGAGGTGTTCCCAGCGTGATTTGGGCTGAAATTCAGAGGAATCGAAGTCTCATATTCTTTTATCAAATTCACTCAACTTCCATACTACGAGACCTAAAACGCTCATCAAAGTCAATAATAGGGCTTAAGAAAAGTTTTGAAACCTTGAAGTTGTGTTGAAATTGAAATCTTTGCTGAAGGTTTTCAACAAAACTGTGAAAATTTTTAGGGGCCACTATAGGGTTTTGACGTTTTAGTGGCCACTGTGGTAGTCAATTTAGTGGCCACTTAAGGGGTTAAAGATTAGTGACCACTATAGAGGTCTAAGTGCTATTATTAGACCATAAAAACCTTTTAGTAGCCACTTTAGGGCTCAGTGGATCGATATAACTGGTCCAATTTGTTTGTTTTAAAATTGTCAGACTGGAAGGAATACTGGATGGAAAACTACTGAAGTGGCCACTAAAAAGAAAAAGGAAACCTCTATAGCGGCCGGAAAAAAGTGAACACTAAATTGCCCCCCCCTCTAGGATCCCTTAAACTGCAAACCCCTCCAGGGACTTCTCAGAAATCATAAGGCGGGTAACTGTTTCAAGCGTTTATATAAGCCATAAAAACCCTAAGAATATTCAAAAACTCTACAAGGACTGTAGAGAAGAATTTTCCGAGACTTTTAGGCCTCTTTTAAGTATTTTTTTAAATTTTCAATATCAACTTCTTTCTTAACCATTTTCAAAAAACTACTTCCCAAGTGAAAGATTGTAAAACAAACTCATGTAGGCCATGTCCTCGTAGTCGATGATCGGAGTACTGGAAGCTTGGAGACTTTGTCTCTGCAAGTCTCGGGCTTTCACGTGCTCGGCAAGCTTTCCTTCCGCCAAAAGTCTCATCTTCAAGTTTGGTCGGTACCTAAATTAATCAAATTATATATGTTGTAAGGTCACTTTTTAAACTAAAAAAAAATTCATAAAATAAGCAAACTTTTCTGTTTCCCATTTCATTCATAAATCAACTTCCTAATGTTGTTCGATGAGTTTATGGGATGATCAATAATATATGGCTCAAAATATATTTTTCAATTGCCTCAGGGCTCGCTAGAGGGTTTAAGAAAAGACAGGTCCCTAAAAGTTAAACTTTAGGTAGGACCTATAGGGTATAAGGTCTGACACCAAAGCCCCTGAAGCTTAAGTGGCCTCTATAATGGAATTTTAAATTTTTTTTGTTATGATTCGAAAGAAAAAGGTTTCAAAACGTGTATAGGGATCACTATCGCTTCCCTAGATGGCCACTTTTGAAATCTTCCGTGCCCTCCTTAAGGGACGGTGAAGTGGTCCCTAGAGGGATCGATCAAAGGCCACTATAGGGACCACTATAGCGCTACAAAGTTACTTGGTTAGACGATTTTTTTTCAGAAAAATAGAAAAAGAGACGCTTTTGAATGATTTACACGTGGATATGTGTCATATGGGACATCCAAAAACTCATAAAATCTTACCCGATGGGCATTTGGAAGACTTCCGAGGCGACCAGGCCCACCAAACAAAGAAAAGCGACCAGCTTCATGTTTTTACCTGGAAAAACCTTAAATATATGAGATTCCGAAGAAAATTTCTGTGGAGAAAGCCTCATTATATGAGGAAAAAATCTAGATAATAAAAGAAAAAAACTGGACACGAGCCTCGAATGGCCCGGAGGCCATTATATCGGCGGCATTGTCTGAATTCAGGTGATAAGGAATGGCGAATGTTGTGATGCAACTTGATCAAATTCGCTGATAACCTCCGGTTCTCGTTCAGACTTTGCACGCAAACCACAACTTTCCGTCCGCTGGTTTCTGTATATTTACCAACAATCCTTGGAAGGTTACTGATAAAACCGGTTCTTATCAAAATTTCAATGACATAAAATGATGCGCTTGTGATTTTTGTTCGGCTTGAATTTTGGTTACTGTAAGAAAACTGCTTGTAAGTTACTTAGGAGCATTAGAATGGCCCCTAGAGAGGCTAGGAAAAAAAGAACAGCCCCTGGCGGGCTAAAATTTAGGTGGTCCCCCCATAGAGAAACACAGCCTGACTTCTTAGCCCCTTGAAGCTTAAGTGGCCCCTATAGAGCTCATTAATTTTCCTTTGTCTCTCTGATTTGGAAGACAAAAAGAAGTAGACAAGTTCAAATTACGTTAATTCATTGAGTTTTTCGCAATTGAAAACTTTAGTGGCCCCTAAAGGGAGACGGAAAGGGGTCCCTAAAGGGTAATCTTCAAAAGTCCCCTGAGATAGCCCCTCTAGGGACTATTAAATTCCTAAAACCTCTGAAAACTTTGTTTTTTTTTCTAGAGGTTTCAAGCTTTTCAGCATCGAGCCCAGTTCGACTATTCTAAAATCTTTTCAAGACTTTCAAAATTTCAAAGTGGTCGATCTTTTCGATTTTGAGGGTCCGAAAAATTTTTCACAGACTTCTACGGCAGTTTTTGAGCTCAAATAAAAAACCTACTCCTAAAATTAGTTCTGGTTTTTTTCTCATTAGAAGTCTGAACCACCGTAAAGTCTTATCTTTTCCCCAACTAAAAAGAATTCTATATGTGGATTCAAATCAAAAAATTTTTTCCTTGCTCGAAAATGCCTAAAAAACTTGTTTCATTTCTCGAATTAGGGTCAGATTAGTATCGAAATAAATAACAGATCATACTGGAATGAGAAAAGATAGGAAAAACACGTATTGGAGAATTGCTTTTGGTTGGGTTTAGAATCCAGTTGAGATCGTGCTGAATGTCGTAGTTGACGTGGCTGGAAATATCAAATCTTCTTTGATACATTTTGGGATAAACTTATTGTCGCGGGTTGGAGGAACTGTGGGAGGACCAGATTCTGTTGTTGAATTGGGTGTTGAGCGATCGGATGAAGGATTGGATGAGCAAAAGATTGAGGAATGGGCTGGATTAGAGGTAGAGCTGAAGGTTGGACTGCCGTCTGACTTTCCTGCTTCTTCTTTTTCAGCTTTTCGATCTGAAATTTCAAAGTTTGGCTGAGGTTGACCTAGGAGAGCATTCAAAAACGTGTCCAAAATGAGGTGAAGGCTTAAAAACCTTTCTAATACGAGAAAAAATTCAAAAACCTGTCGAGAAAATGAGGAAAAAGCTCAAAACCTATCCAAAACGAGGTACCGGCTTCAAAACCTTTCTAAAATGCGGAAAAAAGCTCGGAAACCCGTTGAAAATGAGGCAAATGGTCAAATACCAATCTGAAATGCGGGAAAAGCTCAAAAACTTATTCTATCTATGAATTTAGGTAAGAAACGTTTCCTAAAGTGTCTCAAATTAGGTTCTTCTAAAAAAAAACGAAGGAAAGTCCAAAAAAGCCGATAAAAATCAGTTCTTGAGCTTCTCCTGTACATTTTCGATAAGCTAGCTATGAAATCAAGATTTCGGATTTTTGATTAGTTGATTGGGAGCCAGAAAAAAGCTATCAATTATGAAAACTTCCAGAAACCGGAATATACCTCAGCAATCAATTTTTTGAAGGAGATTTACAACTGAAACCATCAGCCCTAATATGACGTTTCTTATTTTACTTTTTCGAAAAAAATTGAGCATATTTTTGAATCGGGACCTCTTCCAACAGCTTCTGATTCTTCTCCTCGATGCTCTGCAGCTCCGTCGTGAGCGTGTCTCTTTCCTGTTGCTTGTCCTCGATCGTTTCGATGGCCCGCTTCAAAATCACGGCTCGAGAAGCCTGAAAACGTAGAAATCCTTATACGTATAAACGTATGAATCCGAAATAAAACAAAAAACGTTCGGCTACGAAGCTTCAGTCTTAAATCCGAAAGTAAACACCCCGAAATCTGAATAGTGAGAGTGAAAAATTTCGAATTGAGAATGGCTAGAAATTTTTCTTTTTTTTATCTTTCCAACCCAAAAAGGCTTTTTTTCAGATTCTTTCAAATATTTTCTAGTCGTTTCAACTCTTTTTTATCTGTTCAAAAAAAACTTTTCCCACAAAAAAAGTTTTGAAAAGGACCTAAAAAGTTATTAAGTACGTCTCAGTTAAGAATATTTTCTTTGGATGTAATTTGGACTAGGTTCAGTCTATCCTCGATTCTAATCGATGAGGAACGAACTCTTGCTCCGCACAACAATAATATTGTAGATCCAACCAAATTCTGCATTTTTTTTTTCGTACAAAATCACCGGTTCTTCTGTTTCAAATTTTCAACACCTACGTAAGACCTATTTTGGAATATTTTTCTTAAGTTTCCAAGCCACCTCTTAACTCTGTCCTTTGCTACAAGCTTGAATCCTCACTCTGAATTTTTTAACGTAAAACTTTCATTAGGTCGAACCTATCTTTTGATACCTATTCAGATCGTCTAGAGCAATTTCAGCAAACCCCGCTTTACATTAGACGAGTTATTTCTGATCTCCTCACTCTTCACAAGATTGTCTCTGGTCATGATCACTTTCCTCAATTCGAAAATTTTGCCCTTAGATCCAATTTAAGGCGAAGTCCACTTCCTACGTTCTCAAGGCCAGTTTTCTAACAACTTTTTCTTCATAACAATTCCTATTTGGAATAAACTTACATCCAACTATCAGTTCACCCTTACCCTAACTCTTTAAAAAACTACTGGTCGATTTACCTCGCAACGAATTTTTTACCTCTATATATTTCGTTGGGATTCTTACTCACCTGTGAATAAATTATTTTTTGAGCTCGATGCAATGATTAATGAGTTCTGAAAAATCGATTCGTTTTCATAATCTAGACTTGAAACAGCCAACTGACGTTCAAGTGCCAAGCGATGCGTTTTCGGCGGCAATTCGAAATTTTTCTCAGGAAATTCAAGAAATTCATAACTTACTTCAAATAAATGTCATGAAACTTGTTTTTCTTTTTTCCTAGTGCAAAAATGAAGATAATTCCCTTAAAAAAAATCCCTGAAACGAATAATTTATTTTTGGATTGGCACCAAAACGCATCGCAAGCGCTTCGCACAAAAACTGCAAATGCCGCGCAGTTTCAAGCCGAGAAAAATGGATACTTGAGACTCAGGGCCTGTCAGCGCTCTCCACCAACCAGGCGCTATCTCTTTTTATCGTGTCAGGACCCTGATCGATGGCTTAAGCCAGCCGCGAAACAGCTCCGGTCCTCACCCGTTCATTGTTCATTTCGGGCACGGCGTCCCTCAAAGACGTGTACATATCCTTGATATTGTCGCGTCGTCTCCGTTCCAGGGCGTTGTGTTGTGCCCGGGCGTGCCTTTTCGCGTCCTCGCCCAACGCCGTCGAACCGCTCATCTCGTCCTGGATCAAAGAGAAATGTATTTGAAACAAGTCGAAGAAGGTTCTTGATGATTATTTTTCAAAAAGTTTTGAGTTTCTTGGTTGTGACATAGCGTCTTTTCTGAAACTCGTGCTGATGTTTTAATACATCTGCTGGATCCCGCCACATCCTTTTGCGCGAAAAAAAATTTGAAAATGTACAGACCATGGAATGGTCTCAACTCACAGTGGGACTTCTGAATGAGACTACGTTTTCTAGATATAGTTTTTCATGCTGAATCCAAATCCGGTCTCAGAAGCTACCATATAGGTCTGTGAAAAAAGTTATGGACCCTCAAAAATCGAAAATTTCCCAGTCTCCGATTATGAGATCGGCCGCACTTTTTGGAAGGGGGGGAGACCGCACCCTGGGGTGAGATCCAGCCGACGTATAAACGTTTCCCAAAAATCATAGAGAAAAAAAAATGGATATTTATATTGAAATAAACCCAATGGTGGAAAAGCTAGAAACTGATGAAAAATTTTTCCAAGTACTTTGAGTATTTCAGCAACAGAAAAAAAAGCTGAAAGTCCAGAAGGACTTAAAAAAGATCTTTAAAAGCCTCAAAGGCTCTTTATTTATTGACTTTTCTCAATGAAGGTAATTCTTAGGAAAAAAAGAAGGAAAAGAAAAAACGGTGAAAAAAGGAGATTCAAACTTTTGATACCTTTTGGGAACTCAAAAAGAACTCCAGACTCTTTTTTTTCGAGGCCTTTCGGACTTTTCCCCTGAAGTTGTATTCAAATACATTTTTGAAGGTATTATAAGAACGTGGAAAATTATATAAAAGAAGAAGGCGAAAAAAAATTTTTTTTCGAGCTGGTGAACTACACCAACGAATATTTTAACTTTTTCGAATTTTCGAAAACTATAAAAATCATTAAGCCTAAAAGAATCAAGAAAAACTCACAATAAATCTCGCAATATTGAACATTTCGAAACGGACAAAAAACACGACGAGACGTCTCAAACGATGAAAGAAATGGGTCCAAAGTCTCTACAGAACGTTCCCTCAGAAAAAAAAAACCATGAGAAAAACGCGCAGACAAAGGTTTTTCTTTTCGAATGTGTGAAATTTCCATGTCAACGTTTCTGAGACTTACGAAATAACTTTTGATCATTTTAACTTCGGGAAAAGACTTACATCAACGTCACTCTCGTCGCTCATGATTCCTGAAAAAAAATTCGAAAATTTGCAAAGTTCTTCTTTCACAAATAATCATGGATAAGCTTCCGAATAGTAGAAAGTCTCACGAAATTAGAAAAATTCATTAAACACGAAAAAAATTGACAAGTGAAATTGTGGCCTGGCCAATATTATCACAGAAAAATCGTACAAGTATTAATTAAAAGGTTAAGTTATTATTTTTCTTTTTCGATTTCATTAGACACTTTAAGTGGACGGAGAACTAAAAACACGGTGAAGGAGGTAAAAAGAGACAAGAATTCGAGGGGCAACTGCCAGATCTCGAAAAGGAAACTTAAAGCCAAAAGGAGGAATAATGAGATGGAAACTGTATTGGGGACTCGTCTGGAAGATAAGTTGAAAGAGAGATCTTTGGTCAGGAGATAAATTAGAATATAGGCACAGGTGAGGACGAAAAATAAGGGTCTATAATAGGCGAAAGGATTGAAGCCGGCATAAAGGACGGCGGAAATGAGCGGGACCACGTTGAGAGCACAGAGAAGGAAGGCCCGGGCGTTAATTTTCTGAAAGTTGTACTGTAATTGAAAAGGTTATTGAACGCGGAAGGATAAACTGTAACATAAAAAATGAAAAATGTTATTTTTGAGCGCTTTTCAAAGGGAGAAGCCGAAAACTCTGAATTAAAAAACTGCGGAAAACTGAAAAAAAAGTGTCGCTTGAAAATTAAATATATCCAAGTGAGCCCAGTATTCAAAAAAGCTTCTGCCTATTTTTTTATTTTATCTAGAAAAGGAAGGCAGTGAACAAACCATATTATTATCATTTTGATTATCGAAAAATCCAACAGCGAGTCAAAAAATTATTGATAAAAAAGTAAAATATTTTTGAAAAATAAACCAAGCGTCCATCAATATTTTACGAATTTTCTCACAAAACTTATCAGATTATTTTAATCTTATTCAGAAATCGTAAGTTCAGAAGACTCTTAGGTCGAAAAAATGAACTCTAACTCGAATAAAAAGAAGAAAAAAGGGAACTATTAGCCTACAAAAAAAATAATTTTTATTGATCTTCAAGTCATTTTTTCTCTCAAACACTTCAAAAAATCACCCAAACTTCGTACTTACCCAAGAAAAAGCTAAAATGACGGCAACATGGAAAAATGGTCCATAAAAGGCGCCTAAAATCAGTCCAGCCGTGATGAAAAACGACGTTTTGAATCTCAACGATTTTCGCAGCAAACCGGGGGCAAATCTGAATAATTCTTGGTATTTTTTTGATTCCAGGACCATTTTCGACCTGTTGATAATATTCACAAGAAGGTGGGCCAAATTCCAGTACAGATACGTGATAACGAGGCCGACGACGGTTGGAGCGATTGGCGTGAGATTTGAATTAAAAATGACGAGAAGCATCAATGTCAAGGTTCTGAAAAGTATTTCGGATCATTGAAAAAGTTGCCGCTTTTAAAAATGAGCTTTAAACAGTGTGTTAAATTTGCTCCATTGCTAACTTAATTTTTTTCAAATTTTTATTTTTTGTTGCTGAATAAGTCGGTCTTTTTCTGAAGGTTTTTTTCATTGTCGCTTGTTTTCAAATCTCAAGAGCTTGATAATTTTATTCTCTTTGAGATTTTAACAGTTGAAAATTTTTTTCTTTAGAATATTTTTTTCTTTAGAATATGAAAAAGTTGTAAGTGTGATTTTTTTCAAAAAAACCAAAAATAAAAAAATATTATTGAACTTTCGAAAGCTCTCTTTTCCTTCATTTTTTTCTATTTTTTTCATATTTAAAAAAATTTTTTTCTCAAATTAAGGCAGACACCATTTTCCAATAAAATATTCCAATTGAAGGTCCAGAAGTAGCTATTAATATTGAGTATCAAATAATAGTAGCGCTGAAACTGTAAACCAACCTAATTTGCGATTTTTTTGTAACTTTGGATTTTTACAAAAGAAAGTTTCTAAAGATCACGATTTCGAAAGAATACGGCATTTTTCTGATTTCGACGTTCTAATTGCCTCTTTATTTCCCGAAATTTGCGTATTGAATTGACAAATCAAGTTTCAAAATCAGAAAAACTTCGAAAAAAGTGTTTTCTCTTAGTTTTTTTGCTCTTGGAATTTCTTTCAAAAGCTTTTTTTTCCCAAAACTGACCCATAAGTGAGAACCGACGTTCTTCTGAACAAATCAAGCTCAATAAGCTTCTCAATGACGGCAAATCGGAGCAAGAACATCATGAGACTGGTGAAGAGAAGGTGCTGATTCAAGAATGGGAACTGAGAAATGAGAAATTTAAAATCAGTTTTCAAAGGTTTCCGACCTCATACCACCTCCAGAGGAGAGCAAAAGGACTGGAGATCATTTCCAGTCGAAATTCGCAGTTATCCGGTCCGCTGACGATGATTCTCAGATCTTCGTCCTGCTTGACCTCGGCGCGGTAGATGAACACCGTGGCTTCTCCTTTCACGAGCTTTTTCTTGTGCAGAAGGTGGTTGGGGTGGAGAACGCTCACGAATTTGGCTGAAATCGACTGTTGGAAGGTGGAAGCTGAGATTTTTAGCAGAAAAATATACATTGAAGGAGGATAACTTCTGAGAATATGATGAAATGTAAAAAGAAAAAAAAATTCAAAAAAAAAGGACTCAAGTAATTTCACACAAATTGGTCGCACAGGGAATGGCTCAGAAAATTTTGCGATGAGATGAAAAATGATTTTTCTTTTTAAACTTTAAAAACTTGAAAATTACCCCAGTTTGACATAAAATCCGTTCTTTCACATAATCTCGACTTCTGATAAAATTATGTCACATCAGAAAAAGTCGAAATTGACGAATTCTCTCAGAAAAATAGTGTGAAATCCTTTTCCACTGATTTTGTACGGCTTCCAAACTACAGCAAACTTTTCACTCAGTCACTGACTGGATTGCTTACGATGCTTTTCCGCGTAAGTTGTTTCTGGTCGGTTGAAATATAAAGATGGCTCACGTTATGGAATATAATTTTCCTCAAACTTCCTGAAGCTTAAAAATTTTAAAGCCATTCTAACTGCGACCAAAAGCTTAAAAATTTAAAAATTTAAGAGCTTTTTCCCTAAATTCAGGTCTTCGACAACTTTTTCATAAATATATTTTCAGAGACGCGATTTATAGCCGATTCCCGGACAGCTTAGGACACTGAAAGGTGTGGGAACTGTCTGCGCTCTCAACAACCAAAAAGTCTCTCATTTTTACCGTGTCAGGACCCATTTTTCGACGGCTCAAGCCAGCCTTAACTCGGCTATACAGTAGTGGCCATAAATATATGCCTATTTGGTTTTTTGGCTATAACTTCCGTCTAAAAGATCAAAATTCACTGAAATTCTGATATGTTGTGCATGACGTCGTTTCACATGAATTTAAAAAATAGTTCAACCTTTCCTGGAGAAAAAATAATTTTCAAACTCACCACAGGAGCTTTTGACAGTGACATATACAATTGAAGCCGGCTCCGGATGGAAATGAAACTCGGCGAACTTTTTCTGTAACTTCAGTTATAAGGAAAGTTCAAAATACACAAAAAATTTATATATAGCCCGTTTTTCGCGACTGGAAACTGCTCTCTTTCTCTGCGCCCTTCTCGTCTCTCGACGACCCTTTCTTGTTGACGCGCTATTTTCGCGTTTCTCTGACCTCATCGGTGATGGAACAGAGAGACGCAGACACGCGAAAAGCCGCGGTGAATGGACTATAAAAAAAGACATTTTTTTCACCTCAATCAAAGTTGAAAGTTCGGTTCCAACATGCAAACGAGGCAGGTCATCGCGTCTGGTTCCGTTTCCAAACAAGGTTTCGATTCGATGGTGGGTCTTCAAATGAAAAAGATTGATCAAAAATGAGATTTCTTCAAACTTCTTCTCTGAAAAACTCATTGACAACTTCTCTTCCAGTCCTGTTTCGAGGAAAATTCGTATCCGCATAGTGAACGATAATACGGGAAGCGTGTCTGAAATTCACGATTTCGAGTTTTAAAACCTGGAGGAAGTTTTTTTTTTACAAATGAACACAAATAGGGGAGTCTTAGGAACTCCAGAGTGGTCCCTTAAGGGGCCATTGAAGCTTGCAAAACTAAAGAGGTTTCTTTTAGTAGTCCCTATAGGGAACATGATAGTCGATTATTGTTATGAACTTTATGTGAAGAAGAATTTCCATGCGAAAAAATCAATAAATCAACGTTAAGAAAATAAAAATGAAAATATAAACATAGATATTTTGAATAATTTTATCTGATAAGTTAACAAGGTGTTTTTTTTTCGTTGGTTTCGCACAATTAAAGAAAAACCCAAAAAAATGATGTCCTTTTTACCGCTAATAGTGATACTCAAAGCTCAAGTGGTCCCTAAAAGGGTCTTTGAAGGTTTTTTTTTTCATGATTCGAAATTTTTATAAAATTATAGAAAAGACCTTCAGACGCTTTCATATACGTTTATGTGTTAAAAGTGAAATTTAGAAAAATTAAAGCCGAAAACTTCAGTCAGAAATGTTTTTCTCCTATTTTAAGTTATCCATGAATCTTAATTTGAAAACTTGTCACGTTGTTTTTTACTTTCTGCTACAGTCCTACTTTCTCTTTACCTAACGAGCAAATTGCACCACAAGATGCAAAGATGATCCGTCCCAGTGTCTGGACATCCAGGGACCGCCCAAGCCGGTCGGTGATGAATCTGAAACAGGAATTAAAATCATCAACTGTTTTTAATGAACAAAATTATCATCTGCTATTTTTTTTTCTTTTTTCTTCTTATAATCTTTGATATTTTTGGATTATCCTGGAGTTTTTTTCACTTTAAAAATCAAATCAAGATTACTTCTGAAGTCTCCAGCAAGAATAATGTTATTTCATATTAAAAAAATTTTTTTTCGCCGAAAAAGTGAAACTGCTTTTTTTGAAAAAAATTGTAAGATGGCTGTAAAGTGCATTTTCCCTTCTTTTTCTCTCAAATTCACCCCATCCAAAGCGGCCAGCCGATCCGGTACTTGAATATCTTTCAGTCCAGAACTGTAGGAAGCGAAACCGATATGAGCCAATTTTCCGTCTTTTTCGGCGTCGTAAAACTTGTGGAAATCGTTGTAGAAGGTCCTGGTCATGTGGTCGACGTACATGGCTAAAATGCATCTTTTTTCTGATTTATTCCTGAAAAATAACAAACGAGGATCATTCAGAGGGGACGCTTTAGTGATGATGAGGTCGATCCAACTTGGATTGAAACGAGGATGATTCAGCATTGACATCGTTACGGCTCCTCCCAGAGAGTGAGCCAGGACGATTATCTGAAGCTTGGCTTCAATTTCGGAGTATGTTCATCGATTTCGGTTTTACGATATCATGATAAATTGGCAAGGAGGATTTCGGATCAAATCAAAACCACTAGGCATAGATTTTTAGCCTGATTCTGATCTCGAGAAACGTTTGAGAAAATCGAATGGTTTATCTATACTTTTCACCTTGTGGATGAATAAATTATTATTATTAATGGTTTTTTTCGTGACCAGGGAAACAAGAACTATGAACCCTCCAAAAATGAATTCAATCGAAAACACGATAGTTTTCGACTTTGAGAGTCCCTAACTTTTTTCACAGGCTTCGAGGGCAGTTTTTAAAACCAGATTTGAAACCAGCGTGAAAAACTCTCTCTGTGAACCTAGTCTCATTCAGAAGTCCCACTGTGAACTCAGAAAATTTCCTGGTTAGGGACTTCAGTGTGACCCTTATAGGGACAACCTTAGAAATCCTTGAAGTTACCCCTCTAGGGGCTACTTACCTCTTCAAAAAGGGTCACTGAAGGCGCGTAGGGGTCAGAACTCTAAAGGGTTAACTCTGGCGTTTCTGGTAGTTGAAAATTTTTGCGAAAAAATTATAATTCTAAGCAATCGCATAAACAAAATTATTCAGTTAGAAAGAACAATTTTCCGACTTATCTAGACATTTCTTTGTCCTCAAAATTTCTTCCGAAAAACTTCAATCAAAAATTTCATTAATCTCTAGTCAACCACATCCTCAAAGAGCGAGCCAGGACAACTATCTAATTTCGATTTTTTTTTTCGTTTCTTGCAAATTTTTTTTGTTAATCATAATCTTCAGGAAAACGATTTTTTGGAGTTTTTATTCGCTTTTTTCTAGACATTGCCATAAATATATCATAATCTCCTATAGAATTATTTTATTTTAATAGTTCGAAAAAAATTCTCCAGGCTCCCATCAGAATTTCAGCTAGTAGAAATTAGCGCTTGGAATCTCTATTTGAATTTTTTTCATTGAACTTTTTTTATTTGAAAGCTAGAAATCGTGGAAGCCAGTTTCAGGGCAATCATAAATTTGCGCTTGTCACAAATTTTTTTCATTTCATTTTTCTATGGCTTTCAAGAAATGAATCTTTTTCAAAAAAATCACTGTAAAAGCAAATTTTTTTTCAATCGTTCAATAATTCAAAAAAATTATCTTTGAAAAAAATTTCCGTTATTAATATAATTGTCATTTCAGTTCTAGAATAATACTTCTCGTTTTTTTTTTACCTTCCTCTCATCGCCCAACATTTCCCTGATTTTAATCACCGCGTCGATCGCATAATCTCGTTGAGCTTCGAGCAATCTTCCACTCGCGAAAGATAATTGCTGAAAACGGAATTTAAAAGTAATAATTTTCATTTTCAATCAAACATCGTCAAAATCCAGCGCGAAACATCGGAATTCGTAAGGTTTGTGCCGCATTTCAGTCTTGTTTTGAAGAATTGTCGCCATCGAACGGACCTGGAAAAACTCTTTTAAGAAAAAAAAAATTCAAAACTTTATTCCAATCGTCACAAATTGAAATATTCTGATCGTATTTAAAATGGCTCAACTTTTTCAGCTAGATTCAAGAATGGACTTCAAAGCTCCCTTACAAACCTGCGAGTGGTCCCTATAGGGGTTAAGGAAAAAAAAAAACAGTCCTTACTAAGGAAAAAAGTGGCACTCATAGGAGTGAAATTTAGGTGGCTTCTAGAGGGGTTTAGACTCCCATCTTCAAGCCTCTGAAGCTCAAGTGGTCCCTATATATATGTAGTCCTCTGGTGACGTCTTTCATTTGAAAAACATGCTCATTATTCGAGTTTTTCGCATTAAAATGCTTCTGTCAATAATCGGCTAGCATGTCTCCTATAGGGGCCACTTTTTCAGGCTTTAATGCCCCTATAAGGGAGGTATGACAGCGAATTTCAAGGGCTCTCAAATCACCCCCATAGGGACCTCTTTGAAGTTTCTAAGTCGAAATAAAATTTCAGCCAATCCCCAGACTTTTTTGATCCACGCCAAGTCACTCTGAGGTCCGTAGCTGCGCAAGCGCGATACTGTGAGCCATTCTCCATGCGACCAGGAGTTTCGAACCGTGGCAAAGTTTTAAAAAATAGAAACCTGTCTGGAAGATCCGCCGCTGCCTGGGATAAATAGTACAGGAACCATTTTTTTCGTTATTACGCTGAAAAACTCAGTTTATAAAAAAAAATTTGAATAAATGAAATTAATTTTTCTCTGCCAGTTTAAAGTTCTCGAAGAGATGGTCACAACTCATTTTGGATTCAAAAAAACTTCGATTTTTTTAACTGGACAAACTTGAAAAAAATTTGATCGAAAAAAATCCCTAAATCTGACCTTTTTTTCAAATATAAAGTAATATTAATCAATATGGAAAAAAAGTTTAAATTTGTCCTTCTCAAAAAAATTTTTCTGAAAGCATCCCAAGTTCTAGCAGAAAAAAACTGCTATGATATTTAAGGAAAAACTAAAAATTATCAAATTTCTTCAGCCTCGGAAGTCTGACGAAATTTTTTTTGGGAAAGATCGAAAAAAATTTTCATCAAAAAAATAAAATAATAAAAATCGACTTCATTATTGATAGGAAAAGGAATTACTGAAAAAAGTTGGTTGATTTGCAAATTGTCCAATATGAAATCAGTTGTTCCATGGGTTTGGAGATTTTTTTGAAACAGGAAAGTGTTTATCCCCTGGACTTTTTTTCAAATGCGACCAGGATTTTTTTTCAAAAATTTCTACGAGAAAAATGAATCTAATTGAAATGAAAAATTGAAAAAAACTTAAGAAATATTGATTTTAAAAACCTAGATATTCGAACAGAAAAACTAAGAAAAGGAACCTATTTTTTTCATCAATTTTTTTGTGCTACCACAAGAGCGATTTTCGTTTTTTTCGGAAAGTACTGTAGGTGAAAGTCCCATTTGGCATGTGCGTGTTTGCACGAAAGGCCTTCTTTTTCCGTTTTTACCGTTTTTAATTTTTTTTTTTTTCTTCAAATAGTTATTTTTTTATTTTTTTGTTATGATATGTCAGAAATGTACAGTTGATGTATTCCTATAGTTTTTCATCCATTTCGATAAAATTTTTGATCAAAATTTAAAAAAACGCGAAGAAATGACAACTAAGGATGTGCAAACACGCTAACTGCGGACTTCCACATACCGTACCCTCCGAAAAGAAAAACTCCCCCTTGTCCTTGCACCCAAATGTTCTAAACAGACCTTTTATTTTGATTTAGCCATCCTTCATTGTAGACGATTAGTGAATAACGGTAACCAACACTATTTGTCTCTTCCAAGGGAATTTCCTGCATCTTTCTTTGTTTCCTCCTTCCGAAAAGCAAGAAAAAACCATAAACTGCAAGATCCGCCACATGTAAGTCATGGCACAGTCGTTGGCCCCATGAAGCTTCACATGGAGTCCGAAAACCGCCAGGGCAATGAGGGCAGAGAAAAGGAAAAAGGCCCCTTGGGCTAATTTTTTGAACTGTCGCATCATTTTATATCGGTTTCGATCTCATCGGCTGAAAGAAATAGAGTGACGAATGATAATTTGATAACAGATCAGTGTGAACTGGTTAAAGAGTTCACTCGGATCTAAATTTAAGACAATGGAAAATGAGAAGTACTCGGAAAAACAAAACTTTAGTGGACACTTAAGAGTTCACTAAAACTTCTCTATATAAGCAACTATTTTGATTCTTAGTGGCCACTATAGGAGTTCTTTTTTTTTAATGGCTACTTGTTCGATTACCATAGTGGCCACTTAAACTTCAAAACCCTAAAGTGGCCACTAATAATTTTCACAGAAAGGTCAGAAGATTTTTTGTAAATTTCAAAATAAGCTATTCCATATAATTCTCGAAACTAGATACTTTTTATCAAAAGAAAAAAACTATTTTTTTCTTTGAAAAAAACGAGTAGAAAAGCAACTCCCTAACGCCTTAATGATGATAGAAAAAAATTAAAAAAATCAGCTAAATTTTTTTGAAAAAATTGGAAGCTAAATAAAGATAGTGAAAAAAATGACGCTTTACTTATAAAGGGAAAAAAATTTACTCCAATGAGGTCGTGTCTGTTGGAAAAAAACGGCTTGAAAAAGTGATTTTCATTATGTTTCTTGATGAAAAATTAATTTTCATAAATTTTTTTACGGTTGGGAATAAAACTGGAAAAAGACAAACAAAAAAATAAAAATGAAATCAAGATTTTTTTGGCATCAATTCAATAGAAATTTCAACAAAAACGCGATCCTTTCCTGAAAATATTTCTCAAAATACCCATCTTGGACCCAAATTAAAGGTCATTTCATTCAAGAAAAATACACAGATATGATGAAAAATCCAATTTTTATTTCAGCTCGAGGGCAATCACCCGCAAGACAGGAATCGCATGAAAGAGGGGACTTATTTTTAGACGGTCGTCGTGGCGGGACACAAAAATTGTCATTTAGTCAAGGAATTCGGCAAAAAATGGGCTCTCAGAGAAATTGCAACGCTAGGGAATAATTATTTGTACAGTAAAAACGGAATGGGAAAGTGGGAAATCGCTTTTATTTGAAGGTTAATGGGATAGTCTGTTCAAAGAGCATTTTTAAAGGAGCATGGGTCTTTAAAAAACAATATTTTTAGTGTTATTTCAGGTAAGGCCAAAAATTTGCACTTTCAAAAACTAAATGGCTTATTTTTGAACAGAACTACAGGTTATGATCCTTCAAATAAAAGGTTATCGCTTACAGTGGTTGAACCTAATTTTGAGCATATATTATTTCTATTGAAAGCTATAGTCTGTTCAGATTTTAAATGTCAAGTCCTCGCTCAAGCTCCGCCCCCTAATGGCGCGATAAACCAATCAGAGAGCGTTTTCGAATGACGTCATTCTACTTGAGATTTAAAATCTGAACGGACTATACAAATGAAACAGGTAAAAACAGACGAACCCAAAAAAAAAGAGTCTAGGTTCGAATCTTCTCAGCTAGAGAGTACTGGTAAGCAAGAAAAAGATTAGAGAAAAGGAAAAAGTCCACCCTCTCGTTTTCAAACGCTCTCTATAGCCCTTCCGCCGCGAATTGAAGTTTTGGCCTGTCTGCGTCTCTCTGCTCTCTCATCGGCGAGGTCAGAGGAATATGAAAAGAGAATTTCAAAATCGGAGTCTCCCCGTGAGACAAAGAGAGCGCAGAGAAGTCCGAAAAGGACTATAACTTGCAAAGATTCGAACGTAGACTCGGAAAAAAGGCACACGACGAAAATATTTCAGAGCCGAATATTGGAATTAATTTTACAGAACTGCTTGAATAATAATTCCCACTGGGAGGCGTAGAACGTGAGTATGCACGGGGGGCGCAACTAATCGAGTTGGGACAAATCGGATGAAAAGCGACGAGAATCGGAGGATAACTGGACGGGAAAGGATTTTTGAGTACTCCTGGTACGAGAAAAAAAAAGCGCGATTATTTTTCAGAGGACGTTGAATGTTACATGACCAAAAGAACAACTAGAGGAAGAAAATGACGGTTTTTCGATGTTTCAAGAGGATTTTCTTATGAATCCTGGGCAGCAACTGTCGCCAAGACGGCTTCGATGGTGGCGTCGACGCTGGATCGGATCTCCGAACTGCATGGATTCAATCCAACCAGCTCGTCGTCGTCGAAATACCTGAAAGTATGATTAATTTACATTTTTCGACATTTTACAAGGTCTCTTCGCATAGAACCTCATGAAACTCATTTTAGCAAATTAAAAAAAAAAAAGATTCTCGCCATGGTCAAAATATCTACAAATAAATATCCCCCATTAAAGTTATTAATTTTTAGTTCGATTTTTACTTTCAAGAAATAGTTCATGAGGTCCAAAAAAAATTTTTCTAAACAATTTTTTTTTGAAGATGAAAACCAACCGATCGATGAGAGCGTAGGCTCTGACGTGGATTTCGACGTGCTGACTTTCCGTAAGAAATTCGAGTTTTCTACGGCCCCCAAGTTGTTCTAATTTCGTCGCCACAGGATTTGTGTAGTCTGGAAAAATATTTATACACTTGAAAAAAGAATCATGAAAACTGATGTGACCGCGGAAGAATGAGGAAAATGAAAATGAATGAAAAATTGGACTTCGTTAAAAAAAAATCAAAACATAATGACGTCACTTTATGACATCATTTTTGAAACAACAAATACACGTGTTAAAAACACTTTTTCTCATTTATTTAGGAAGTGTTCAAAGTAATTTCTTCAAAGAGTCTAACAATTTTTTACAGCTCCATGGACTCTTTGAAGGTACCAAAATCGAACAAAATATAATTTTTTTATCGCCTGATCAAACTAAATTTTCGAGAAAGTTGAATGTATAGTTTCGACGTATTTTTTTCAGTTCTCAATTATTTTGGTCTTAACTTCAAATTAAAAAAATTGTACTTTCTTGTGAATTTTTAGAACTTTTTTTTCATCGTAAAAATTCGGAAGATTGATACTCAAAAAAAGCCTTAGAATCTGCCAAAAAAAGATTTATTTTTTTCCTACTGAGTCAACCTAAAAAAATTGAAAAAAATCCCCACTCAATTGAATATTTTTTTCAATTTTTCAAGTATTTTAGTGTTACTTTGAATTCAAGTTACTATGTTTCGTATATTTTAAAGTTTCCTTATTTCAAAAATTTGAAAGGCTTAATTTCCTTATAAAAAAATTTCAAATCAATTTGTCAGATAATCTCAAAAAAATAAAAAAATTACAGTTTCTGAAAGGGAATAAAAAAATCATAAAATATTCAAATTTTTCATTAACAATAGCATTTTTTGCGCATCCCTAAGAAAGATTTGGAAAAAAGACAAACCCGGAGCGAGATCCCGTTCGCCAAAGCTGAGAAGCTGATCGAGAGCGTCCAAAATCTTCAAAAAACGGTTAATTTTTGACAAAATTGAATATTCGAACCTCCAGAACCAAGGTCGGGTCCATGACAGTCAGTAAATCGGTGAAAGCCCTCAAGGCGCCACATTCCAAGACGGCCACCATGTGTTCAGCTTCCGTTGATGAACAACAATGGCACATCGTATAGGCCGCCTTCAGATTTACAAAATGAGAATTTGATTTTTTTTCTTTTTTTAGGTTTACCCACATTATGGGAATGTGGTCAACTAAAACCGTTTTAAAATTTTTTTTTTCAAGTTACAGTAACTTTTTCTCAAAATATACTTCGAAAAAAAAACAAATGAAAAAAAGTGGATTTTTTTTCGACGCAAAATTCTGATGAGAAAAAAGATTATAGAAAATAGTGTAGCCGCCTTCAGATGCCTCAGAAAAGTTTTGCGAAAAATTTCGAGACAACTTTTAAAAATTTTAATTCGGAGAAAAAAGTAGCACTTCTGTGGTTTTTTCGCTACCGTAACCCTAAAAAGGGGCGGAGCCAATGAAAATCCATTGTAAAATTTTCAGGACCTTATATAGTTATTGTGACCACAAAATGATTGAAAACACATCTTTTACGAAAAAAGCTTGAGATTTAAGTTTCAGACGTTTTCTTCCTGGAATATAAGAAAAGGGAAAAAATTTTCCGTGAGTCTCAGGAAAAAGTAGTCAAAATATTTTTTTTATACTTATCCAAAGGCTGAAAAAGATTATTTTATTACTTTATCAGCAAATTTTTTTCCAAGCAATCTTCTCCCCTCGTTTGAAATCAAAAAAATCTCGATTACGCTTCTTTTTGGTAAACTACTTTCCCTTTTCTCGAACCCCATACTTCATAAAAATCTCTAGCCAATCCTTTTCTGTCCATTTTCCTACTAACCTCCTTCCGAGTGTCAAAGTTGGAGAATTCCATAATTTTCGTGAGTTCGCTCAAAAATCCAGCCGAGATGATTTTCTGAAGAGAAAAAGTATTTTTGAAGCCGAAAACAACAGAAAAAACCCCAATCATGTGAACTTCCGAGGAGATATTGGACAAGATGAAGCAGACGTCGCGGGCCAAATATCGGACGAAGATCAGGGGCCGAAGGATTTCCAGAAGGCCGCAATCGACCATTTCTGGGAAAGTTGACTTTATGTCGTGTTTAAAGATTTCCATGCAATTTGGTCTCTGGCTCTCCAAAATTTAGTTATCTTTTTCAATCTCTGACGGCTTTTCGCGAAATCACTAAATTGAACACGGCATTACTTTTTCAAAGCAAGATTAAAAAAATGTTTTCGAATCGAAACACGATCACTGAGATATGAAATGCAGTTTTTTGTAATGCTGGAAATTTCGGTCGGTGCGGTCAGTTTTTTTTTATGATGCCTGTGTTTTCGAACTTTCAAATTTGGACAGGTTTTAGACATTATTAAAATTTCAACCGTTCAAAAAAATACATTCTTATTCAGAATATTTTCAAAAAAACCTGATTTTTTTGCAATCAGGTCATCTCAAAAAAATTCCTTTTTTTCTGAATTTTCATTTTTTTTCGTCAAAAAAATGCGCTCTAAATCAATTTAACTTTTTATTTTTAGTTTGCACATAATAAATTCATTGTCAAGTCGAAAAGAGCTCGACCTATATTTTATCGAAAAAAACACAGAAATTCCTAATTTGTAACGCCAAAAATTCTTTTTTTGAAACTTTTAAAAATAATCACAATCAAAAAAATTCTACGCATTTTTGAACAATTTTGAGCTAAAAAAATTTCAAATTTTTCTCAAAAAGTACAAGAAAAAAAGGCCGACCTTTCCAGCATGTCAATTCTCTAATTCTAAAAATTTATCATTTTAAACTTTCAAAACGAACCGGGGAATAGAATACAATTAAAATCATTTTTAAAAATCGCTAAATTTTTGATCGAAAATTAAAAAAACCTATCCACAAAAACCAGCTGATCTATTCAAAAAAGAAACCTTCGGTAAAAAGCCGACGTGCTTTGAGTTATGAAATCGATGGCCCTCAAAAACGCTGGGACGAGCGATCGAAACTCCCGAAGATAAAGAATTGACCAGTAGGGGGCAAGATTTTACTCGATTGCATCTCCTTCAAAATAGAAGTTCCTTCAAAAAAAGATTAAAAAAATGGTTTCTTTTAAAAAATATCAAACCTCTACTGGCAAAAAAATATTTGAAAATGAATTATTAAAAAAACTCGCGAATTTTTCACAATTAGTGTTCAAAACAAAAAAATTTCAAGCTTAATTGCGAGATTTGATAAATTTTTTTGTCGTAAATAAACCCTTATCCTTGTTTTTTTTGTTAAGTTATTTTTTTTCGAATTTTTGAAAAATAAATTCATCTGACTGGATTTAAAAAAATCATTCGAAAAAAACTGAACATTAATGGAAAAAAATGAAGTTGATCGATAATCTCACTGAAAAATTTAGCTTTCTGTCAAATAATAAATCTGTAAAACATCTTTATCTGAACTATAATCTATAAGGAATAAATTTATCGACAACAATTAAACAAACCGGCCAGATATCCTGCCATTCGGCCATCAAGGCGCAGGCTCTGATCGCGTCGCACTGAATCACTTCGTCGCTGCTTTTCATCCCGTCCGAGACGATTTCCAGGAGAGGAGCCACCTAAGCAATATATTGGAAACTTGATAATTCAATTTAAAACCGGTATTGAATAATATTGGTTTGAGCAAAAAAAGCTCCTCGAAAAGTTATTTGAAAAAAGGGCTTTCAAGGGTCCTTTTTATTATTTTTTTTTCGTACCCTGAAAAGATTCTGGGAAGAAACTTCAAATGTACCTCCTCAACACACGGACTGTAGTCGTAGAGTCGGTGGAAAAGCTGAGAAACGAGCCACATGACGCATCTCGACAAGCGGACGTCGCTAAATTCATCCCATTTTCCAAAATTAGTGCTGAAGAGGGATTTTGACTGTTATAATCCATTTTTCTTTGCTTGCAACGGCTCTGGCATTTACAGTACATGTTCAAAGCGGTCGCGATGCAAATTCAAAAATTACCCCCTAAATAAAACTGTTTTATGGAAATTATATGCATTTATCCACTATAAAAAAAGCATCTATTTTGAAAAAGATGTAAATAATTAATTTTTGAGGAAACTTTAAAAAATCAGAAAAATGTCAAAAAGCTTCGCAAACGCTTTGAAAATGAACTGTAGCCGTCCGCTTGAAGCCAATAAAAAAATCTTGATCAAATCTTAAAAAAAGAAAAAGAAGAAAAATCATCTTTTTTTCCTTTATGCAGAATATAACGAGAAAGTATCAGAAAAAAATCTTTTTTTAAACTAATTTCAAAGGAACAATTTGTAATATACCTTCTTTAGGCTGTCTATTAAAAAAAAAAAAATTAATATCTATGAAATCTCTTTGAAACAGGAATGTACAACAGCTTCAACCATAGAAATAAATAAACTTCAATTTTTTCTCCAAAATTATCCTTAAATCCACCATTGAATATTCTCCTCAATAAACTCCCTTACATATCGAAAAATAGGAAAAGAAAAAAAAGCTATCAAAGGCAAAAATTACTTGAGGAAATTTGAACAGCTCAAACTAAAATAAAATCAACTTGCTCTTTTCAAATACTCATAATGTTGCAAATGGTACACAAGAAAATGAAAAACAAGATCAAACTACAAACTTTTTCTCGTAGGCATTGAGCAAACAGGGGACGATGGCCATATCAAAGGCGACATTTCGAAACGCCGCGTTCACTCCGACGAACACTGATATCGATTGTAGCATGTCGCAGACGATATTCGTCGATTCCTCGTGTTGGCTGAAGCATTTTTGATAATAATGCTGTTTTCAAAATGATTTCTCGAAATTTAAAATAGTCGTCACACGCATGTTCAAGGCGGCCGGTAGTATTACGGAAATTTCCTGGCTCCGAAACGGACAGCGCAATATTGACCGGCCACCGGCCGCAGTAACACTGTCTTAAACATGCGTGGTCAGAAAACGAAAAAAGTAACTAAATTTTGAATTTCGCAGAAATCACTTCTAAATGGAATAAAGGAAAAATTCAAAAAATGAAACAACATAGGCAAATACAGAAATCTTGTCCAGGTTCAACGTGGATCAGAAAAAAGACCAGTATTACAAAAAAAAAAAACGTTTTTTTTTAAACAGTTCAACTTGTGATTTCAGTTAAGCTTTTTTTTGAGCTATTAAAAACAAATTATCCCCATTTATAAACTGAAATTATTTTCTTCTTGTTGATGATCCTATCACTAAGAATAACTGACGAGATAAACGCGAGCTCGGTGGCGGTACATTGACTAACTCGCAAAAATGTCGCTTTTTTCTAGGCGCGATCCCGCATTTCTCTCGGCGCGACCTCGCATTTTTCTCGGCGCCATCTCGCATTTATCTTGCATTTCGGAAATTTTCAAATTGCGAGAGAAATGCGAGCTCGCGCCTAGAAAAATGCGAGCTCGCGCCCAGACTAATGCGAAACCGGCGCGAGAAAAAAAGCGAGATGTTTGCGAGCTCGTCAATGCACCGCCAGTGTCTCGCGTTTATCTCGGCAGTTATTCTTAGTGATACCTCGTAAATGTCCATGAAAAGGCGCAAAAAAAACATTTGAACAGCTAATTTCCTTTTTTTTCGAATCGAAATGCGGTTTTTCTTTAGCCTTGACTTTCAGGCACCAAAATATCATCCCTTTTCGGAACTTCGCAGAAAAGATAAGAATCTGAAGTTCAAAAAATATTTTCACAGTCGTTTGAAAACAGGTTTTCTAAAAACCTTATTTTCTTGTGGAGGTGTAAAGGGGTGAAAAATTCAAGTTCAAAAAGCAAACTCATTATGACAGAAACTTGCTTTTCAAGTCCATTTCATTATTCCCTTACGTAGTGCATTTCAACTTAACTTCAAATTTTCGCTCATTTTTTTTCGAGTGAATAAAAAAAAAGAAACTTTGCTATACTTCATTTTTTTGGCCTAGAAAAAAATATTTTTTTCATGATGATAGTTTCCAAATTATAAGAGAATCATCGGAAATGCATTTAAAAAAAATGCCGAAAATTTCAAATTTGAAAGAATTCGTCACCGGAAGAACCGATGTTTATATCGATAAGCTTCAAAGCTAAGAACAGAAATCGGAAAAATAATTTACGAAAGGCCTGCGAAAAAAAGTTAATTTCTTAACGAAGAAGCCAACTTTGATAAGAAAAATAATATAAATAAAAAAATTAACTAGGAATGAATAAAAACAAAAAAATAGGGATACATTCTAAAAAAATCTTCTCACGAACCTCAAAATGAAGCACAAAGCCTTGACACAATCCGTTTCCTTCATCTTCGAATCCTGAGGAATTCGCGCAACTTGCAGGATTATACTCCGAATCGCCGATCGTAGCACTTCGTTTTGCCTTTATCGATAAATTTTTTAAAATACCTTTCGCGATAATATCTCTTACCTGTTACAATAGATCTCAGAGAGCATTGAGAAAACGCCATGAACTGACAGATCATCAACCGTTAATTTATCTTAAACAAAAAACATGTAATAAGTAGGTAAAACACAGACGCCATTATAGATAGCACTCCCAAAAGTCTCCTTTTGGCGCATTCCGCGTGCGTGCGCGCGCCAATTCAAATTTCGTCTCTTGGACTAGATTTACAGGCTTCCAGTATATGGTTCTTTTTTTGTATAATTTTTTTTCTTGCATAAAAAAACTTCCAATTAATTTTTACCCGGGTATCATATCTATGATAACTTGATATACGGGCAGAGTACCTGAAATTTTTTTGATTTCTACCGAGTAGCCTGGAAATGCTTCCCAGGTTTTTTTATTATTATTGTTTTTTTAGTCACTTCGGTTTTCTAATTTTTTTATTCATTCTGTTTTTCAGACTTCCTTTGAAATTTGTATAAGCTTTTACACGTTGTTCTCCATTCGCTCATGAGAAACGAAGAATGAATTTCCAGCAGCACATTTCCTTATCATGCGAGGAGCTTTGAAAAATCTTATCTCCGCTCAAAAACTTTTCCAAAAAAAAAAAACTTTTTTCACGGACCTGCGCGGCATTTTTTGAGAACAGATTTGGAAACAGCATGAAAAACTTCATTTAGTGAACTGGGTCTCATTCTGAAATCCAACTGCGACCAGACACCATTCCTTGGTCAGCTAGAGCTAAAATTTATGCTCGACGTCTCACGATGGACATATTATGGAATATTCAAGATTCATTTTAAGAGGTATATTTGTGGGCACATTATGGTACCTTTCCCATTTGCCTGTGCAAGTGAGTGAAGGCGAAAATTTGAATTGGCGCTAAAACAAGAAAAAACTTTCTTAAATAAAGTTAGATTCCCTAAATGAGTCAATATTAAATAAAAGAAAACTGGAAATGAATAAGTAAGAAAAATTATACAAAAAGAATTCTTTCTAGTGCCGTGTTCAAAGTAATTTCCGCGAAATGCAAAATGATCTCTGACTCTCCAAAATTTAGTGATCTTTTCCTTTCTCTAACGGGTATTTTGCATTTCGCGGAATCAAATTGAACACGGCATAGAACCATATACTGGAAGCCTGTAAATCTAGTCCAAGAGACGAAATTTGAATTGGCGCGCGCACGCACGCGGAATGCGCCAAGAGGAGACTTTTGGGAGTGCTATCTATAATGGCGTCTGGTAAAACACAAACCGCTGCGAAGCTTCTCACAAATGTAGTTAATCGAGTTTTCTTCACAATGGTAAGTTTCGCTTCGTAATTGCTGGAGTATATCAGCAGGAATTGCACTAACACTGCCGCTCTGTACAAACTTAATCATAAAAAAATAATCGAAAGGTTCGAAATACCTCGAAAACAAACTGGCTGATTTTTCTCCGATTCTCCAAGATTTCATGTCGTTTTTGCTTTCGGATTTGTACACCAATTTCACGACGCTTTTTCCTACACTCATCTAGATTGAGTCCTGAACAAGAATTCATAATAATCAACATAACAGTGAAGGAAAAATCAATTTACCCTTGGTTTTGTACATGTGCAAACGGCCAGCCGAAGTTCCTTCGCCGTCCATTTTGCCTTCAGACCTATTTCGGACGTACCTAGTAGTCGAGTCACGAGAAAAATAATGAGGAAACTGTGTTTCACGATGAACAGAAAAGATAGAACTTTTTTTTTGAAGCGCCGCGCCGTAAATCGCGTTCGCGTGCGATGGGGCGCATTTGTCGTTCACTACTAACGCCAGCTTTTTCGAAAAAATTTCTGTTTTTTCAATTTTCAAATCTTTTTGTGTTGTTTTCAAGATAGTGGCTCTCTTTTTTAGATGTCTCTTGCCACAAAACTTCGTCGCGTGCGCAAAAATCCTCCAGAGGGTTGGGCGACGATCGAACCGACTTTGGAACAATTTGAGGTAAATATTTATTTAAATTCGAGTTTTATTAGTAATTTCAGGCTAAGATGCGAGAAGCAGAGACAGAGCCGCACGAAGGAAAGAGAAAAACGGAAATTAACTGGCCAATTTTCAGGTTTACTTCGAAATTCGAAAATTTTTGATCATTGGTAAGGTTTGCAGAATTCATCACCAAAGGTCTCGATACCTTTACAATTTGTATTATAAGGAAGAAGCCATCTCACGGGAGCTGTACGAGTTTTGTTTACAGGTAAAAAAATTTGTGGTGAAGATGTAAATAGTTATAGAATTTCAGGCCAAGCTAGCTGACGCGAATTTGATCGCAAAGTGGAAAAAGCAGGGTTACGAGAATCTGTGCTGCCTTCGGTCAGTTTTGATTTTGATTTTTGGGGGGAGAATACTTAAAAAAAAACTTTTTAATATTTTGATAAGACCCTAGTCAATCTTTTCAAAGTTTCGTTACAAAGAAAAAAAATATATTGAAGTGTTGAATTTTTAGAAAAGGTGAGAAATAAATACAGGGTTTGTTTTAAGATTCCAAAGCGTTTTTAGGCTAACTATCTCTAATAAAAAATGATAGGCTTTTCAAAATTTTTGACGAAAATAGTTTCGGAACGATAAAATCAGAAGGTCAAGTCGTTACGCTCTTTTTTTCGCCTTTTCAACACCTCTCTCGGGTCTTTTTATAGGGACTCGTTTCTCTGAAATTTTCTCGAGTCCGTCGTTTATAATTTTTGAAAAAATGCCTCAAGGTCCGCAGGAAAGATGATCAGTAGCTGCTTATTTTTTCCTGCGTTTTTCTATAGATGCTTCAAGTTTGTTTCTTAAAAAAAGTCATTTGAATAATTTCGAGATTCAGAACGAATTTTTGTATGTGTAAAGGCACCGAAGCCTTGCAAGACCCGATAAATTGAAGAAAAATCTTTTTTTGCCAGAAATAAAAAAATTTTTGTATGCCTCTTCAAACATCCTAGTTGAAACAAGCAAAAGTTAATAAAAAAATTTTTCACGTAATAATCAGATTATTTTATATTTTAAAGTTTTTATCGCATGAAATTTGAAGTTAGTGAACTATTGGTATCAAAAAGTTCTATACAAAAATGTTTTTTTCAACACGCTCTATATAAATAGGATTTTGAAAATATCACTTTCTTGGTCAACAAAGGAGAAAAAAAGACAACTAAAAATGGATAAAAACTGTTGAATCAAGAGGATGAGTCATCGCACTCAAAGCTCTCAACGTTTTGTCTAAGTGATTCCATTTATTTCACCACGATATTTTCTCACTCAATGTTTCTTTTTTTTTCGCTTCTGATGAAAAGTAAGAAAACGCGAGACGGTCAGGTTTGAAAAAAATAGAAAAGAAAAAGCTACCGTAAATACAAACTTTTGTTCTAAAAAACGACAGAAAAAAAAACAAAGGTCTTGAAGCGAAGATTCTCAATTTTGATCTAATTTGAATTTCGGCATTTTTGGCGAAGAGAAAACGTGACAAACTGGCACGAAATAAGCTATAAAAATCTTTCAAAATTTGGTACCTTTTTTTCTATTTTTTGGGATATAATCATACTCCATGAGGTATCATCTGTAAAGTATACAGTTTACAATCGATAGTTCTCTTTTCTAGGGAATTAGAAGCGAAAATCGAAATAAAGAAAAATGAGAAAGTTTTAATCGAAGCGTTTAGTTGGTTGAAACGTTCAATTTATTTCTTGAATAATTGAAAAGTTGTGTAGGCCTTATCCAGTTTCACTTTTTGGGTTTTGGTCTTGATTTCGAGGTTAAATTATCATTTTTCGGTGATATTTTTGGAAGTTTTTGATTATTTTGTCAATGATTCGAAACTTTGAAAAACAATTTTAGCAAGAAAAAAATCAAGGTCGTCCTGCGCGTAGCTCTGATCACTGGGCTGAATTATAAAAAATCATGAACACTTTTAATATTTTCGCTTTTGAGTGCTCCTCAGTACGAAATCGGAATTCTTACAGTTGCATCCAATCACGAGATTCAAACTTCGGCACCAACTGCATTTGCCGAGTTCCGAAGAGCAAACTCGACGCGGCGAAAGTCATCGAATGCGTCCATTGCGGATGCCGCGGGTGCTCCGGATGAAAATCATATCTTTTTGTTCCTTGTTATTTCCCTTACTTCTGAATTTCCACCATCAATGTATATCCTGTGTTGACGCTGTTTTATTGTGTTATTATTTATTTATAATTTGAATAAAAGATCTCTCCGAAAGTCTTTTTGATTAAAAAGAATTCGGTAAACTTCCGTTATTTTTTTCTGGTTGGAGTTATTTTGAAAAAAAAAATAAGGCTTATCTTTTAAAAGTTTTTTTTGATTCTCAAGATCTTGTGGAGATTTTAAAAAAATTTACCCACGTTTTTTTCAGTAGCCCTGGAAAAGCCTAAACTCTTGAAAACCAAAAAAATTTCACAAAAAAACGATTTTTTTCGCTTTGAGACCTTTGTGAAATTCAGTCACAGAAAAAGATCTTTTGACAATCTGTTAGAACTCTCAAAATTTAATGAAAGTCGACTTTTTATGAAATTTAACCTCAAAAGCATAAATATTCTTCGCATTTCTCAAATTTCCAGGTTGAAAAATGTCGTTTCCTTTTGATTTATTACACGCGGAGATCATACGGATGTCAATAGAGGGCGAAAAAATTCGGATGGAAGCAAAGGAAAAGTGGGGAGAGGTAAAAATCATAAAATCAAGCAATTTTTCTTTTAAAAAAATCATTTTCAGATAGCTGAAGCTTGCGTGGATTCTTCAGAAGTCGAGCAATATACCGGCCTAATCCATAAGGCTTTCGCTCATGTAAGATGATTCTGGAATTCACGAAATAATAATATTTTTTTCATTACCAATCTCTTGAAAGAAAATCTTAAAACACTCCTATTAGTGACCAAAATTGGTTCATTCAAGTTTTCGAGACACTCCTGAGGTTTAGGGTCTGAATCTCAAGCCTTTAAAGCTTAACTAATGCCTGTAAGGGTCTTTCATTTTATATTCTGATTCGAAAGCCAAAAAGACCTATAGGGACCACTATCATGCTACCCTAGAGTGACCACCAAGTAAAAACCCTAGAGGGGCCACTCTTGCAAGCTATATTGCCCCTATAAAGGAGTTAAGGCGATCCTAAAGGGGAACCTTCGAGTGTCCCTAAAGTTGCCCCTATAGGGACCACTCTGGCGTAGTCTCAGTCCATCAAGACGAGTTTTCATATCTTTTCCACCTTGTCTCGAAAGTTTTTGGAGACTTTGTCACGATTATGTTTCGGTCCCTCGTCTTCTGAAAGCCTGATTCGAATTTGAGAAAGCTCCTATTAATATTTTTCAGGCCAATTCGGAAACCCAACTCGAAACGATTGGCTTTCGAGTTGGACAAGTTCTCGTCGAAAAAGTTTCCAAAGATTCGCCCAAATTGGTCACAGAATTGGAGGTCTTCGAACAAAAAAACGATTCTAATTTTATTTTCAGATAGTTAAATTCATTTGCAAAGAGTTCTGGTCAGCGGTTTTCGGGAAACAAGTTGACAATTTGAGGACCAATCATCAGGTTAAACTCTTTTTTTTTTGAAAGGAAAATGATTTTCGAATATTTTTCATAGAACCTCGAAAGTGTCAAGAAAACGTTCATTCCTCGTTTTTTTCGACTAGTTTTTTATTTCATTTTTTTAGTAGACTTTAGTAGAAAATATCGAACATTCATTTGGAAAATGTTAATAACTGGGCGTGTAACAGGATTGCACGGAAGTTCGTTTTTTCCGCGTCAAATAAGGCACAAAAAAAATTATCAGAAAATTTCTACTTTTTAAACAGCAAACTCATGTTAATTTAAAGCTTATTTTTTAGAAAAAAAAAATGGTACTTTTTCTGTTCCGACTTTTTTTTATTTCGCACCATAATTCGATTAATTAAACTTAATATACCATTTTCACCTAACACTTGGTTTTTCGAGCTTCAAAAAAATTCGTCAAAATAAACAAACGCCTTTTTTAAAACTATATTGAAAATTTATGACCTGGGCATATTTTCAAAGAAAAGTGTAATTACCCCATTATCACGGTATGCTGGAAAAGTCGGTCGGTCGGTTTGGAAAAAATAGGCCACGCCGCGATTTCGCTCCATGAAAAACTTCGAATTTCAAACTGTTTCTTTTCTTTTCTGAAATTTTCTTCCTTTTCAAATTTTACTAAGAAGGTTTACGCTTTTTTTTTTCAAACTTTCGGCGTGGCCTAGTTTTCCAAACCGACCGATCGACCGACTTTTGTTCCAGCATGCCAGTTATTACTTCTGTGTATAGCTGATTCACGGCTGGCTTGAGCCATCGGAAAAAGGGTCCTGACACGATAATGCACGAGATAGCGCAGACAGGACACGCCCTCTTAGCGTCCCAAGCTGGCCGTGAATCAGCTATAAACCTCTCGCCGTTATCCGGCCTCTTTTAATGGTCATTCTGTCCTTCTAAATGTCTTGTTTCAGGGCGTCTATGTGGTACAAGACAACAAGTTCACCACGTTGCGGTGTTTCCCCGAAGGAACACAATATGTGAAAAGTTCTGGACGATTTTTGGCCCTCCCTTGTGGGATTTTGCGTGGCGCTCTCGATAGTTTGAATATCCCTGTCAGTTTTGTTTTCGTGAAAGGAAAAAACCAGGAAAAAAGGGATATAATCTTTTGAAATAAATCTTTTTTCGGTGTAAAATTTTTCAGGCCTCTTCTTTACATGGTTTGCATTTTTGGCTGTTTTTTTGTTTTCAAACATTATTATTTTTTTCAAATCATCAATAAAAAAATATCTTATCTTTCAAAAATTTCGAATGATTAATTTTCAGGCGATTGTCACGGCGACCGTCGAATCGATACCGGCCGTCAAGTTTCAATTGCAAATCGCCGCCAAAGCATAAATGTAATTTTAAAAATCCAAAAAAATATATATAAAAATATTTATTGCCTCCGATTATGAAAAAACACGAAAATCGAATTTGTGCAAGCTCTAGACGTTTTTTTTTCGCAAAGTACAACTTCAATTGCGAATAGGCAGAACATTCAAAAGTTTATCACATTCATTATCCCTTAAAATGCGACGATTAGATTTGCTCTGTCGCGGGTTTTTTGAAGTATTCATCGGAACGACGAGTGAAGTCGATTATTGCAAAATGGTACAAGGCGTCGTCGCTGGTACAGTATTTTCGTCGGATGAGGAAAATTTTGTCCTAAAATTGAGTGAGATGATTGAAAGCTTTGACTTTTTTCGCATGGAAATGCTTCTTTTTGTAAGTTCCTAAGTAATGTAAAGTTGAATCTGTTTAAAGTTTCAGATCCACGTGAATTTGTTAGGGTTCACACTGATCGCTCAATAAAGATTATTGAAAAAATACAAAGCGTTTTGAAATGTTCAGTTTTCAGTTATTATGTTTCCTCACGTTTATGACACTTTTTTCTAACCAAAATTGGAATCGGTTCATGTAAAGGTTTGAAATTTACCGTCAGGGCAGTTCCGTTACTCTGGCACTTTGTTTGGAAGCCGGTACATACTGGAAATTTTTCAAGATTATCAATCAACTCTTACTAATTTTCTGGACTATTTTATAATTAAAATGACTTGCTCCTGTTTTTTTGCGAACGTAACGGAAGCAGAAGGACGTTACTTCTTTTCCCGACACATTTGTGATCCCATCTTCATAATAATAATAATTCTCCTGGAAAAAATATAAATAAATAAATTGAGATAACAATAAAAAAGAATATCATAGAAACTCATGAAAAAATAAACTAGCATCCTTGACGCGACATGATGTTTTGAATCATTGGAAAACTTGAAATAAGTTTTTTTTTTTTTCTCTTAATTTGTAAAATTTTGAGTTGGTTCTCCCAGCAAATGATCCAATACGAAGTACGAAGCGGAAATTTTTCAATGATGCATCATGATATAAAATTTTGAAAACTTGGTTTTCTAAGGGTTTTGGTTATTTTTACCGTTCCATTGATGACAACGACCGAGAGTAGGAGAAGAGGAAGAAAGTGAGAGATCATTTCAATCAAGAGAAATGAGTTCCTTGCTTCCTTCTCTATTTCCTGGGCTTTTAAACCAAACTCTACACAATGGTATTGTGATAGCCAGAAAAGCAGTTTCTTTTGAATTTATGATTTTCTTCAATCCTGAAAAGGAAATTGTTTGAAAGCCAAGAATAGCAATAAAGCAGAAAAAATGACGATAGAATTTTTTGATAGTGTATGAATTTTATCATGTTGAACTCAATAAGACACAATTATAGCAGAAATTGAACCTTTTCTCAAGAATTTCGATCTTTAAAACTAAAGAGGACACCTTCATAAAAATGAAAAGCTTTTGAGCTTCCAAGCTTTGTAAGAACTCTGAACTTACTAGAGGAAAGACCATTTTTTTTACTCAATTGAAACAGAATAATAATTATTTATTTCTTTGAAAAACACCTAAAATCAATCAACTATTTGCTGCCATGTTCGAGCTTATAAGCTTCGTAGCGTTGTGCGAATTCGGTTTTGGCGAACTTGCTGAGACCGGCGTCGCTGGCGCAGTTGTTCGGGAAGTAGAACATTTCGCCCTGAAAGATCAAATTGTTCATTTGTAACCAACTGAAACAAGGAGACGTATAAATTTAATTCACAATTATTCTCCATTTTTCAAAAAGCGAAAATTTCCTAGTAACAAGCTTCTTCATGAAATCGAACGAAAGTAATGTTAGAGACTCATGAATTTCAGAGTGGTCTTTATAGGGGTCAAGGGAAAAAGGTCTCTCCACTGGACAATGTAGTGCCTTTGGAGGAGGGCTTAAATTTAGGTGGGGTGGTCTTTATAGGAGTTTGTAGTCTAGCCCCTAAAGCTCAAGTCGTCTCTAAAGGGGTTTCAAAGGTTGAAAATACATGTAGGGATAGCATGATATCCCAGAGTGACCACTAACTAAAACCTCTATAGTGCCTACTTTCGGAAGCTTGAGTCTTTTTATGAAGTTCCCTAGGCAACTTTTCACAAGTTTTCAAGCTCCAGCTTGTCATATAAATTGAAGATCAGTAAAATTTTGAGAAAAAAGGGCTTGGGCCGATTTCTAGGCAGTTGTAAGAGATGACGGTAATATCTAGAGGCCGAATAAGTTTAAAAAAATTCTTTTGATGATTTTTTTTTAAATAAGAATTTACCGTCACAGCAGTGCTGAAGCTGTCTCCACAGATGACCTGGTAGCCCGAACAATCTGGAAAATTTTTCCTCATAGGCTTAAAAAAACCTTTTTAGGATTTTTTTCCAGCCTTTACAAAGACCATTCCGATATTTAAGCTAGCAAGTAAAAAGTAACTTGAAAAAAATTTACAAAAAAAAAAAAATATTTCCTCAACTTTTTTTCATAAATCACTTCTTGAATTTCTTCGGTAGTAGGTATAGCAGTTAAAAAAATATTTATAAGCAAGTTTTTAATTTTATTGGAATAATTATGAACACTCACTTCCATTCTCACGGGTATACTGGAAGCAGAAAGGCGGTGGCCCGATAGGAATACTCTTTTTGTGAACGTATTTCTGAACATTGAACTTTTTTCTGTTCATGAAATGGGTAGAGATCACAAGACTTTTTTTTCACAACTACTCAAAAAATCTGATTTTCAGGTCATTCGGTATAGAAAACTGTCGATTTCGAATGGACAAAATTAGAGATTTAATCGAAAAAATGATTCATCTGAAAAGTTCTGATAACCGCTTTGAAAAGCCTAATTTGTGTGCTTCAATAGCAATCAGAATTGGATTAAAAAAAACTTAATTAAATCTCGAAAAGCACATTTTTTGTATCAGAATTTTCTGCAAAACTGAAAAAAATCTGGAAATTTTTACTGTAGACCCAAAAATTCCATCATTTTTTTGTGTGGTGAGGCTGATTTTTCGACTTTTTTTTCTGATTTTTTGAGACTACTATTCTCTAATTCTTCAAAGCCACTAGAATTTCTAATCGGAAAATAATCTAGTCAATTTCCAAATGAAAAATTCTAAGAGTTCCAATCTATCTTACCGTTCCATTGACCATGGCGACCAGAAATAGGAGAAAATGAAAAAGACGAAAAAAAGTCATTTCAACTTTCCAGTGGAAATGATTTTTCTTCAAATTTTCTTCTTTTTTCTTGCTCTTTTATCCGGTTGATCTGTAGGCCAAAGAATGGTATCGTGAGAAATGTAACCAACCATGAAGTTTTTTTCTGCTTTCACTTGTAAATTTTCATTTTCTTCTGCAAAGAACCTGACCGTTTCGTTCGATTTTTCGGTCTTTTGGGTTCCGTTTTGCATTTTCAAAGAGTCATTTCAGCTATAACTTTATGAAAAAGTGAATAATTTCGATATCAAATTTAAAAAAAAGGTTAGAACCTTTTTCGATAAATTTAATGACCTTCGGGACATTCAATTGAATATAAGTTTCTTGGCACTTTCACTAACTTTTGTAGAACTTTCTTATTTCGAAAAAATGCTTAACCTCAAAGCTTTATATGAATAATCTCAATTTATAACACTTTTTCTAAAACTTCATGTGAAATAGAATGAAAAATCACTATTTATTCAAAGTGTTACTGCATTTTCTTACATAAAAATCAAAAAATTAGGTTTATCCTGTTTTGCTGCTAGCAGCCACACGCTGTTTGAAGTCGGCATTGGCGAAAGTCTCAAAGTCTTCGTTGCTGGCGCAGTTGTTCGGGAAGTTAAACTTTTCAGCCTGAGAAATGATTATAGGGTAACTATATGATTCATTGAAACTAGTGAGATTGTTAATTAATTGATTGAACTAGGCTTGATTGAATAATATGATATATATTTTTACAAGGAGGTCGTTTCATTTCGGCAAGAAGGCTTCTTGATTCACCAGAAAAAATTTAAGAAGTCTCAACCTGCATAGCTTCCTACTTTTCGACTAATAAGGGCTTAAATTGGCATATTTCGATAGTTTCTGAGGGTTTTCTTTGAATTCGCGACGTCTCTTTGTAAAAAATAGGAAGTTATACAGGTTGAGACTCTCAAGATCTTTATCGGGTTCATCGAGGAGTATTTCCAGCGTAACGACAAAGTAAATGACCTTCCTTGTAATCTTATAACTTTTCTTTTGAAGACAATCAATTCTGAAAAAACTTTCAATTGAATTAGGCTTACAAGAAACTCAAAACTCACCGTCAGAGGAGTTTCATCGCTGCCACACACTTTTTTTGGAAGCCGGAACAAACTGAAAAATTGTTTCATAAGCTCAGTTCAATTTTTTTAAGAATCTCTGTATTTCTGGGATTTCTTGGAATTAGATTTTTGGAAATTTTACTCTTCGGAACAGTACATGCCGCGTTCGAAGTAAATTCGTCTCAAAACTCATCTTTATCTCTGATTCTCCAAAGTTTAGTTATATTTTTTTATTCTCTGACGTCTTTTTTTGAATTTCGCGGAGTCACTTCGAAAACGGATTAGATCTCCTACTTGAAAAATTTGAAAATTTATAGAAAATTAGAAAGTTTTATGACTCACCTCCATTAATACGAGTGTAGTGGAAGCAGAAAGAGTTTTCTTCCAGGTCCGTGAAGTATGTTTCGGTAGAAACGTTGATCTGAAAAGATGAAATTACAGCGTAAAATGTAAGTGGCCACTTTAGTATCATCTTAAAATGGTCCGTGTAAAAGTCTAGTGGCCTCTCTAGTGTCCTTTCCAAGTAGTCCATGAGTGACCTCTGAAGTAGCCCCTAACGGTTTTCCTAGTAAAGCAGAAAAATAACCTTGGAAAATACAAATCGAAAAATAGTAAAGTCTTCAATTTTCAGTTCAGTTTGTTAAAAAATTCATTCGTGGTTTCTGGAAGTCCATATTCAAATTTTATTGAGCTCTCAAAAAAAACCCCGGTTTTTGTGGTATCTAAAGTTATGGAAGTACTTTGAATCTATTAGCGAAAAATTTTCTGAAGCCTCTCAATGTCTTTTTTTCCTCAAATATAACGTTTTTGAAAAATTTATTTCAAAATTTAACACATAATGAATGAAGCCATTCGCAGAAATCAGAAAAAAATCAGAAATTTTTTTCAAGAACTCTTAATTTTGAACCCATCTTACCGAAACTTGTGCGTTGACAAGGACGATCGAAACCAGGAAAACCGGAAAAAGACGAGACAGCATTCTGATAACGAGAAACAGTTTCCTTGATTTCTTCCAAAATTTTCCGTCTTTTAAACCGTTCCACCCTAATGTTACACTGATATTGTGATATCATTTCAGTCGGAAAATAAGTTTTTTCAACTGGTTGGTATTCTTTACTCTTTGAAAGGACATGAGGGGACTTTTTGGCTTTTTCAGGCACATGTCAGAAATTTAGAAACTTATAAACTTCCTTTTCAAAAAACTGGAAATTTTTTTGGAGCCCCATTTTTTTATTTTTTGGTGACATGTTTTCTCTTGTCAAACTACTTTTTGGAAATTTCTTACAAAACTCGGAGCTTTTTGAATTTCGAGACACCTTAACTCGACAAAAAAATGGATAAAAAGTATATAAATAATAAAAAAATTCGTTTTTCAACATGTTTCTATGGACACATTTGACCCCGAGTTTCGCGCCAAAAAGCCGCGTCGCGCACGCAACGCGTCACCTTTGCCAACCCACCCGTCTCGCCTTTCAATTCGGGAAAAATTGACTAAAATCGTTTTTAAAGTTCAATAGTTAGGGTTAAATCTCACATTTTGCCATTTAGAAAAATTATATCCCTGAAACAAAAACTTTGTGCAGGACTAGCGACTAGAAGAAATCTTAATCCAAACCTTCGGAGAGTTTTTTGGCAAATTTTTAATTCTCAGAAAAATCCAAACCGCGAAATAAATTGTCAAAATGAAGTTTGGTCTCCCTTCAACATGTCAATTCTTTATTAGGATATCTTCCGAGTTAATCCATCAATGAGAATGATCAGATTTTTTCTGTCGCTTTTCGTAGGCAGCTTTTTCGACAGGGAAGTTTGCGTGGGCATAACGTTCCAAGTCCTCGTCGCTCTCACAGACCGAACCGTCTAGATACCACACTTCGTTCTGAAAATTGGATAGTTATCATTCTCAAAAAAAAGATCAGGAGAGTGATTCAGGGCTCTAGTTGAATCGATCCACAAGAAGTTTGCAACAGATTTTGATAAAATTTGACTAATAAGCGAAGTCATTTTACTTTGCGCCAGGGATTTTCTGAAAATTATTCTTGAAGTGCCTAATGAAGACCCTTGAACCCTCAATCTACAAAAATCACTTGTTTCCTCAAAAAAACTTCGTGAAAGTAGACCACTTCCAAACTACGAATCCTAATTTTTCAAAAACTAGTGCAACTAGGCAATTTCTCGTAGTTTTTTTCACTGAATTTCTTCTTGAAAGTTCTCTAGAGGTTCTAGACAATACAAAATTCACTTTTTTTAAATTTTTATACATTCATAATGCCTTAAAGTTTGTATTAGAATTAGGCTATGGTAGGGAAAAAATTGAATTTTTGATCTAAAGAAGATCCCATCAAATTTTATCAAAATGTCAATCTTTGTCCAGTTTCAGTCTCTTTTTTAAAGTGAAACCAAAAGTTTACCTTCAGATTAGCTCTTCTGTTATCACAATCCGATTGGTAGCTTGTACAAGCTGAAAATATCACGTTTATAAAAATTTGAATAAAAAATGGCTCGATATTTTGCTCGAGAAGTTTCATTCTTTTGTTTGCTTGCAAGTCATTGGCTTATTTTTTTTTCTCAAAAAATTCAAGAATCAAAAACCAAATTTTTTTCAAGAAATGCCAAAATAGTTCAAAATTAAATTCATTTTCAACGAAAAAAACGTCTTTTTTTAAAAACGGTAAGGGGGAAAAATTCTGCCTACAGGTCGACTTTCAAATCGTCAATTTCTACGAACCTGCGCATTAATTGATAAAAAATCCATCCTATTCAGTTTTATTGAAATTCATTGATAGTTTTTCGAGATATAATACCTCCGTTTCTGCGTTCGTAGTGGTAGCAGAAAGGTTCCTTTCCCAGGTCGACCGCGAAATATTTTACAGGCTTGTTAAAAGTTATATCTGGCTCCTTAAAAATATTTTCGTGAATTTGGTGTGTTGAAGTTCCGTTAGGAGCAATGTAAAGTTGTTATAGACTGGGTGCCAAGACTTGGGATTTCACCGAACGACATTCCGCTGTTCCGCTGCGTCGCGAAGCGTCTTTGCGAGCCTCGCTTTGAATTGGTTCTCATTTCTGATAGATTCCACTAGGAATACGTGTTGGTCGAGTTCTTAAATAAAATTAAAAATTAAAGAGCGGCCGAGCACGCAGCGGAACAGCGGAATGTCGTTCGGTGAAATTCCAAGTCGTGGTACACAGACTATATAACTTCGAAAAAAAACCGAAATATCTGGGAATAATTAGGATGGCTTGAACTTGGTTATTCTTGGGAACGCCTTACCGGAACCTCTAGGAAACTGAAGGTGACGCTCGGAAGCAACAGAGCCAGAAAAAGAAGAGAGAACATTTCGGGACAGCTTTCTTCCTCGTTTTCTTCCCAACTTTCTCTGCTTTTAAACCGAATAACCTGTGCGTCACACAAAATTCTTTGCAAAGGGAGAACAATATTTTCTTTATTTCTGCCAATGAATTGACATTTTGTTTTGCTTTCTTGGCCTGTCAGTGAAAAGAAACAATGTTGAAATTATAAATAGACTTTTAAGATTGAATATGAGGTGGAAAAAAAGCAATCAACTTTCAATTAAAAAGCGATGTCATATGAAATCTTTGAAAAAAATGTATTAACATATAAGTTTTTCTATTATTTTCATATTATTATGCGTTCAACTGAATTTTCTCAACCCCATAAAAACTACAACATATGGAAAACATGTCGAAAAAGAGAAAAATAGTGGCTTGTTTCAATTTCGGGTTTCCCGCCAAGAGCCGCGTCGCGAACGCAACGCTTCACCCTTGCCAATCTACCCATTTCGCCTTTCAATTCGGAAACGTTTGACTTTACTTATAATTCGAAAGATTTCTCGGGATTTTAATTTTCGCGTGTAATTTTTCACGGAGAGCGGTTGCTCTTCCACGCGTGCCACGTCATGGATCTTCGATCCAAATCGTCTGTTGCTGATACTCCTGTCCTTCGATCCAAATCGTCTGTTGCTGATACTCCTGTCCTTCGATCCAAATCGTCTGTTGCTGATACTCCTGTCCAAGCACGAAAGGGCATTCTAAAAGCCCGATCATCATCTCCGGTCAATGTGTCCGAGCCTTCTGTCAAGACCAAGCCGTTGCCCGAGCCACCTGTTGCCAAGACCAAGCCGTTGCCCGAGCCGTCAGCTGTCAAGACCAAGCCGTTGCCCAAGTCAGTGTCCGAGCCATCTCAGCCTGATCTAAAGAAGACCACGGAGGAGCTCATTCTGGAGATGCGTTGCGACTACGAAAGCAGGATCGACGTCATGCAGACAGAAATCAGTACGTTGAAAACTCTTGTACACCAAGTTGTCGGCGCCCTAGCAGAAAAAGAAAAAAGAAAGAAGTTCACGTTGTTAATCTTCTAAATCTTATCCTATCAAAAACTAGATAATAATGTCCAGTCTGATATTAGCCGCCCTTCTTATGCATCCGTAGTTTCATCCCAGCCCCTTCGACAAAATCCCATCATTGTCTCAATGCAAGCACAGAAATTTCTCAAGATTAGGGAGGAGCAGGAGAAAGACCGTACTTTTTGTTATTGTTGGATCCCCGGAAGTTAAGAATGAAGATCTTGTTGCTAAAAATTAATTGTTGTCTGTCTTCTGAAGATATTCCCAATGACTGTATTGAAACGGCTTTCCGTCATGGTAAAATGAAACCTGAGGGCCAATATAGGATAATCAAGGCCAAAATTTCTCCTCATCGTGTGTCCTTTTATCATAAAATCAAATCTACTGTAGGAAAGTCTGATTTATGTTGGTACACTCGTGATGATTTAACTAGTATCGAGCAGCAGGAAGACTCTCGTTTGAGATCTGAGTGCCGGCTCGAGAACAAGCGATGCGGCTTTAAGAAATACATTGTTAAGAACTTGCAACTGACTGAAGTTGCAAGAAAGCCGGTCGCGGCTTCTGTGGAAACGGCTTCTGAGAGGATTGATCTTAACGCTAACCCCCAATAAATTGAAAATGGATGAAAGAAGTGAGGAAAAAATTAATTTCAATGAGTCACATCTATTTTTGGCCAATGTTAGAGGTTTAAAATCAAAATTGCAAATTTTGGAATATGAAATTAATGCACTAACGATAGGGATTCTTACTGAAACTTGGATGGACGATAATGATGATATATTCTCTCTACCAGTTTTTAAAAATCACATGGTATACTCGAGTAAAAGGAAAAAATTGTTAGGAGGCGGGGTGTCAATACTCATTCCCAAATCATTGCATTCTAAGTTCCTTGTTTCCATATCTGAGCCTGATATAAACGCGATTTCAGTCGAAGTTTTCCTCTCGAACTCAAAACTAATTATAACAGGAGTCTATAGAAAACCGGGATGGAATGGTCATATACATAAAACGTTTGAAAACTACATCCATAACTTCGATAGGTTATCGGTAACACATATAATAGGCGGAGACTTTAATTTACCAAACATAGATTGGAGCCAAAATATAGGGACAGACTCTCTAAGTAGGCGATTTTTGAGCGTTTTCAATAGTTTCGGCCTCACTCAACATGTAAAGCATCCTACAAGGCATCATAATATATTAGATCTAGTGTTGACAAACAACTCTTACATCTTTAAGAAAGTTGTAGTAGGATCTCCAATCAGTGATCATAATAAAAATAATTTGCAACTTGAATTTAGAAGAGCGCATAATAAGAGAACCTCCTAGGAATGTTTTGTTGTTTAAAAAAGCCGATTTCATTAGTATGAACAGTGAGCTATCCTATATAGACTGGAATTATCGTTTCAGCACTTGCTCAACGGTTGAGGCCATGTATGATGTCTTCATAAAAATAATCCAAAAATCTATAACAAAATATGTCCCTAAAAAAGTCTTTCATACCGAAAAGAAACCTCAGTGGATTTTGAGACTTAAACGAAAGTGTGAGAGGGACTATGTTCGATACCGTAAACAAAAACTCAGAAGAAAAATAAAGTGCGATATTCACTCTCGTACAAAAAAAGTGCACCCAAGCTCTGAAATCTCATTCGATTCACTTAGAAAATCTGGCATTAGGAGAAAAATAAATCCACGAAAGCTTTCTGGCAATACGTTCGCAAAAAAATCAACAAGTCCTAATGAAATACCAGACCTAATTGTAGAAAAATGAAGTTATTAAAGATAGCATGGAGAAATCCAATCATTTCAATAAATTCTTTTCGACGGTATTCACAGATGATAATAATTTGCCTTTCAACATAGCTACTAAAACAAGCAGGAATCTAATGGACGTTGATGTTGCACCTCATGTGGTGTACGAGTGCCTTAGAAGAATTAAAAACGTAAATTCAGCAGGTCCTGATGGTTTACCTAGTTCAATTTGCAGAGGTCTAGCTATATCGATAGCTCTCCCTTTATCACTGATATACAGGAAAAGTTTAGATTCGGGCAAGTTGCCTAGTTTTTGGAAAAAATCAATCGTAGTACCTATATACAAAAAAGGAGATCCAAACGACGTAGGTAATTATAGACCAGTTAGTTTGACATCAGTCCCGTGTAGAGTTTTAGAATCTTTAATGGTGAGAGCTTTGAGAAACCACATGTGGCAATCTTCGCTCATCTCTGATAGCCAGCATGGATTTTTAAATCATCGCAGTACTATCTCCCAATTGTTGCCACTTCAAAAATATCTGTTTGAGGAAACTCGAAATCATTACGTTGAAGTCATATATTTAGATATTAAAAAAGCTTTTGACACGGTTTGTCATAGAAGATTGATTGAAGTCTTGAAATCCTACGGATGTGAGGGAGTAATACTTAACTGGTTCGAAGAGTTTTTGAAAGATAGATCACAAAAAGTTAAAGTCAATAACAGTATTTCGAATGAGATAAAAATATCGTCAGGTGTACCGCAAGGTAGCTCATTGGGACCTCTTATGTTTTTAGTATATATCAATGACTTGTCAGAAGTTATTAAATACTGTAACTTGAGCATGTTCGCAGATGATTGTAAACTGTATTTATCTAGTAATGTAACAAACCATAAAAGCCAAACTTCAAGAAGACTTAAAAAAATGTATACCAATGGTTAGAGGGCCGTCAACTATCAATATCTCCTGAGAAGTGCATGTTAGTCCAGTTTGGAAAAAAGACAGAACCCAGTACATACAAAAATTAACGATCAAACTCTTAGCACTAAACAAAAATGTCAGAGACCTGGGATTCTTCTTCACGAGTAATCTGAAAAATGGGGCACCATGTGAGTATAGTAGTACAAAAAAATGTATGAAAAATAATAAATAATTTATTTCGCTGTTTTCATTTCTCTCAAAAATAACTTTCTAAAATGCTATAAAGCCAAAAATCTTGCCTATCATTGAGTACGGATCCGAACTAATGTGCCCGCTAAATTTGAATGATATAAATCAACTAGAATCAGTCCAGAGAAAATTTACCAAAAGATTATATCCGAAATTGGATTATCGCAGTAGATTAGCCAAACTGAAACTATCGACGTTATGGACTAGAAGACTTTTTAAAGACGTTTGTTGCGTTCATAAATACATTCATGGATATTTTTGGAGTGAGTCGCCTGTTAAATTAATGATGAATTCGAGTAGAAATAATCAACTCAGAGGAAATGGAATGAGACTTGTCCAACCAAGGAATGAATTGATCAAACAACGCTTCCTAAATCATAGAGTCATACCCATTTGGAACCAACTGGAGAGAGAAATTATCATTGAATACGAAATCGGCAAGTTTCAGATTATGCTCACCTCATGGTTCGAATCAAACACATCGTTTTTTTAAAAATCATTAGATCCTACTAAAAATCTAGAAAAAAATTCTAACTTATTAAAAAAATACAAAGAACAAACTTAAATACCAAATGGGGGTTAGCACTGTCTACTCAGACAATCTTTTTCCTCCAGCCGTTTCCACAGATCAGCTGTTAGATTTATTTGATTGTCTTGATGTTTTATTTTTGTATTTGTCGTGCTGATTGCGGAATGGCGAATAAACACTTGAAA